>JARYGA010056335.1:0-64981 GCA_030545235.1 Helianthus tuberosus
GAAAGGTTAGGCAACTTACAAGTGTTAAATGGGTGATTAGGAAGGCCTTGAATCAGATTGGAAGCTCCTCAAATGATCAGATGGCACTTGAATGATGTGTGAAGCAATTGTTGCAACTATGGTCCCTTATATAGTGCTCATGGACACCACAAAAGCTTGACAACCAAGTCTAGGACATCCCACAATAATCCAACAAGTGTCCTAGTGTTCTAGGGGTTGTTTTAGGGGCCAAGGGTTGTGAAAAATCGATCAAGATTGTATCCAAGTTCAATGTGCAGACAAGGAATCAAGGAAGATAACATTCTGTCCAGATATGGCAGTCGCGTAGCGCGACTGCCTGAGTCCATACGCTCGCGCTACGCGAGCCCCTAAGGTGTTCCAACAAAACTTTGATAATTTGCAGTTTTAGTCCCTGGCTCTTCGAATCTTGTACAGACACTTGTTTATTGCAGTATGAACCCTCATTCTTGATCTATAAGGGCTTCAAGATATATACCCACTTCGTTAAGTCCCCGGGTGACTTTATTGTTACCCGAAAAGGCCTAACTTTCAACGTTGACACTTTAACCCTCGCATACGAATTTGATCACAACTTGCTCATACGTTAACGAAACTTTACGAAATTTTAATCGTATATTCTAGTGAGCATAATTAACCATTACAAAGCTTCGGGTTTGTCAAAAGGTCACTCAGAGGTATATCTTTAAACATGTTGACACATTTAACCCCTGTAGTTTGTAATCTCTCACTTTCAGCTTCGTATGATCCATGAATTATTCGTTTGAAGGCATGAGCATCATGTAGGGTTAATGTATAATATAAAATTATTCACTGTTGACCTTCAGAACTCGTATTTACACATACTTTCCTTGCTTGTCAACTTTAGTCCTTCTAGAGTATTCCTTCACACGTTCAAAGCTTATGACACGTGTCAACACATTATAGGACGTAAATTTTCGGGGTGTTACATCATGACTTACTAGTCAAGGAATTCTTTTCAATTGAAAAAAATGTGTCGCTTGTGCTAAAGGAAAACATCACCGAAAACCACATAAACCAAAGGTGTTTAACTCAATCGATTCTCTGTAACAATTCTTTCATATGGATCTTTTCGGTCTAGTGAATGTCTTGAATTGCTTACAAGTCCTTTTGTTTGATTATTACTGATGATTACAAACGATTTACTTGGATTTTCATTTTATCTAACAAAAGTGAGACTGCAGAATTAGTACGACAGTTTGTGATTTTGATGGAGAAGAAAACGAACATTAGGGTGAAAGGGATTCAATGTGATAATGGTATTAAATTCAAGAATGTTGTATTAAATCATTTATGTGCTAAAAAGGAGCTGGAAGACAGTATAGTGCAGCTGGAACTCCACAACAAAATGGGGTTACTGAAAGTCGAAATAGAACACTAATTGAAGTTGCTCGCACTATGCTTTATGATTCCAAGTTGCCCTCAATGTTTTGGGCTGAAGTTGTAAATACAGTATGTTCATTCAGAATCGAATTCTCATCAACAAGCTTCAGATAAAAACTCCCTATGAGATACTTTATGGAGAATAGCCCTCTGTTGGACACATTCGGACTGTTTTAACTCTGATAAACTATTTTCTAACTACGGTTCATTTTAACGGTTTTGCTCCAATAGTTTAAAAATAGCCATTTTCCTCCCTGATCTTTCGAGTTTGTCGCCAGTTTCCTCCCTGATGGAGTTAGAGGTTGGGAGCAAAATGAAGATAAGTTAGAAAAATCAGGGAGGAAAATGGCTATTTTTAAACTATTTGAGCAAAACCGTTAAAATGACCAAACTACAGGGAGCAAAACGGAAGTTTACTCTTTTTTTATAAGTAATAAATACATGGGAAAAACCCACTTTTCCATTATACTATGTTTATAGGGATAAACCCTAATTTATTGAAATAAGACTTCTTTCTTATTTAGGTAACTTTTATAGTCACTTTTCCAAGCCTTCAGTGCTCTCCAGCTGCCTTCTATTTGACTTTCACATTTTGTTACCTGAAACACGTTTTAAAAAGTTTTATCAGCAAGATATACTAACGAGTGCATCCCAGTTTAATCAAAACATGATTTTATATCTTTACAATATTGAGAGCAATTACAATGTTTATATCTACCCAATTACCACCCACTGTACTGTCAATCCTGACTTGTGGTCATGCTACTACTCACGGTATAGTAACAAGTAATGTATACAAAACCCCAACATACTGACAGTAATTGTAGAATACATAGATTCAATCACTGATAATATACTTTAAAATAATTGAGGTTTTGTAAAAACAGTTTACAAAAAGAAGATGTATTCACTTTGCTATTTTAGATAATACTACTGCTTTCTGGCGACTTCCTGGTTATAATCTATTAAAATTAAACAATGCACATGTGTTAGTAAGATAACCCAATTTACATTAGCCATACCCCCGAGACAGAACTCCAACGACTGAGTCAGGCAGAGCCTTGACATGTGTTACGGAGCTCTAGATCAATTGGGCAGAGTAACTAATACATAACCGGGGGTTATAATGCTTACAACGAGGCAGAGCTTCGCTTTTTAGGGGTATAATATTCGAGCAATATTACACTATTATAGGGACAGAGAAAAGAAATGAATTGAGCGACGGAAACTGAGGCCAGAGGCCTCCTCTTATAGTCTTGATTTTGGTCGGCTCGCGCCCTGCGAGAGATACAAGGCTAGGCTTTGCGGCCCGCGAGGCCACAAGGGTAGGCCCTAGCTTAGTCGAGTCAGACCACTAGCCTTCACTCACGTATGGCCATGTGGCGGAACCGGGTTGAGCCTGGTGTCACCTTGTCGCGGCCCGCGACAGACTGGCATGTCTGGGTCGCTCTCCGCGAGCGGCCATAAATATTTGTTTTATTTGATAAAAAGGGGAAAGCTAAGCCCCAGGTATGTTGGACCTTTCGAGATTATTAAAAGAATAGGACCAGTAGCTTTTCCTACATGATACTTGAGAGAACGTACTCGTCTTGGCTTTTCATGATACTTTCGACTTAAAGCATCAGCTACTACATTAGCTTTTCCTACATGATACTGGATATCACAATCACTAAGAATTTTCATCCATCGTCTCTATCTCATATTCAACTATTTTTCCCCAAAAACATATCTTAGGCTCTTATGGTCGGTGAAAATAGTAAAGTTGCTACCATTGATAGAGAGGGTGAAATCCAAGCTTTAAAGTACCTATTTTGTGAGTTTTATATGTGCTTTATGTGTTTATTTGAATGGAATGAGATGACTACGAGATATCATTGTTTTGCAGGTAAAGCATGTAATTCGGTGGAGTTATAGTGATTTAAGAGGAAGTAGAACGCGTTGGATTGGATACTATAGCTTTCGGTACATATTTGGAACTTATTCGGTTGAGAAAGCTACTTGAGGATGAAGGAAGTGTGAAAGAGCAAAGTTTGGGGACTGATTGGGTTCTTTATGAAAGTTGTTTGAAGCTAAAATGTGAAGGAAACATATGGAGACAATGTATAAGGACCAAATTGGCATTTGTTGAAAGTTAATGTTGAAGAGAAAAGGAGGCTTGATTCGCGACCATAGCTTATGGTTGTTAAACCGTAGCTTACGGTTGGATGGTTTTGCTGATATGTTGAACAGAAATTGCAAACCGTAGCTTATGGTTCACCAACCGTAGGTTACGATTGGGTTTAATAGAAGAACAGAACTTGGAAACCGTAGCTTACGGTTGGTGATACGAAAAAACGCGAAATTCAAGGTTTTTAAAGGATATTAGGGTTTTGTAAAGGAGGCATTCATTATCTCATCATCTTGAATTCTGAGGACGATCTTAGGCAATCTCGGAGCTCCAAGTTCAAGGCTTTTCACCACAATCCATCCAGATCCTTCACCGAATCATTCATCCGATCATGAATTCATCATCAATTCAAGTTTTTGTTGACTTTGTGAGCGAGATGAGCGGCTAAACTTCTTTGGTTTCCTCCGGATGGAGGGTTTTTGTAAGTTAACAGATTTTATGTGTTTGATGACAATCGTTTGACTCAGTGATCTAAGCATTCGATGCTTTTTGTCACACCCCCAAAATACCACATGCGGAAACCCCCGCGAGGCGTGTGACGTACCAGGATCTAGCCACCAATCACATTGAACTTATAAAGATATTTCAAATAAAACTTTCATTTATTAAAATAAGTGTTACAATACAAGATCTATTATCTAGCGGAAGCATATTACATTTTGTTATGAGTTTCATAAAGCAGGTGTATAAGAAACCATCAGACTTGTCTTGTGTTTCCTTGCAACTTGACCCATGACCACTCAAGCATCCCAGACAGCAAGTTCCAACAACATGTACCTAAAGGCCAGCAAGCATGCAAAAAACGTGTATCAGACAACGCTGGTGAGTTCACTGTTTTGTTAAACCGTTCGTTACCGATTACTGATTCATGTTATGTTATGTTGATAATAACTCGATACCATAGACGGCCCTTTTTGCCCTTCTCCAATGTTCTATCAAACATTGGTCATGATTTAAAGTTATTAGTTCACGCCCGTCCTATCCAGGTACGTCGTGAGGGTGCCAAACCTAATATCGCTATCAACTAATAACCTCGTTGCCCTACAAGCAACAACCCGGTAGTATGATGGGACTTAAGTAATAGAAGTGAGTGTATTATCCAACATCATCATTTACTGAAAACCGTTGCATATCCCCTGCAAGGATATGCGTATGTGAAATCCGCCTCACATACCCTACAAGGATGTGGGTATTTGAAAATCGCCTCATATCCCCTGCAAGGATATGGGTTTACGAAAACCCGTTTACAAGTTTTGTCAGTTTGATTGTCCCCACCGGACGCATGCTTGTTTTGAGAGAAGTGAACTCACCTTGGTTTGCTCGGTATGATTATTTACTTGTTCACAATTAATGAGTCAAAGCCTTTGGCATTCATGTTGATGTGTGATAAAATATACATATTTGTCCCGTGTAAAGTGTATAGTTTATGTACAATTTTCATTTGTTTTATTTAGTTTTAGTAGTATATTATATTATTTTGTGTTTTGGCAGATCCTGGTGCAAATGGAACAAAAACGAGTAATAATTAAATAACCAACCAATTGAGAAGAGTAGACCGCCAGTGACCGAAAGAAATTCGCCGCTATTTTCCGTGATTGGGTCGAGCCCACTATCTCTATTTTATAAGCTAGAAGGGACCTAAATGGCAATACATGAAAGTTAAAAATTCATCGTGATATGGTATTAAAAAGCGAGGGACCAGAAGTAACATCATCTTGAAAGTTAATTAATTCTCAACAACAAACCAAGGAATCTTAATTCCCTGTTGACCGAATTTTAAAAGCAGTTGACTGATTTGTTGTGTTATTCATCCTAGGCCACGAGAATTTCTAAGAAGCCATTATTGAATTCAACAAATTACAATTCATGCTATTGCCCATTATTTATTTTACTGAATTTTTGTGGAGTTGGGCCGAGAGAGTGGCTGGCCCATTTGATGGTTCATGAGACGCCTAGAAATAAAATTGGGACACCATATTTGAGGAAGGCGGCAAAGATATTAGTGGGACGGACGAGAGCCATATTTTTAATATATAATACGAAGAAGCAGAAGCAATTTTGGACAATTAACATCAGCCGCACGAAATCAGAGGGATACGAACACAGCAGAGGGACGAAGACAACTTCAGAGACGGTTTGAGAGCAGTTTTTACAAGAACTAAAAGCAGGGGATCGTTGGAGTAAAGCGGGAAGCACACGGAACGAAGATTGACGGGTTTTACCACTCTGGTTTATCTTGTTCTTAGTTTTTCTTGTTTGATTCAATGAATTCTTGTTTGAGACTTTGTGTTTTTATTTTTAAAATCATGATTAGCGGCTAAACTTCATAAACTACCTAGGCTAATGACAATAGTTAAATAAAGTTTGGTTCTTTATTCGATTTTTGGCGTGGTTGTGGATTTTTCTTGTATTGTAAAAGCTTCGAGAATTTAACTTGGTGCATATGCGTGCTTGACGATTATTTTATCACTGTTTATTGCTTCGTATAATCCTTGGTGACGGTCTTTATCACATAATAGGGTTGTGCTAGGGTTTTTGATTTAGGTGACGGTCTTTATCACGTAATAGATCATTAATCCTCTAGGGCGAAAATCGAGTAAGTAACCTTAGAAGTAATATTCGGTAATTTAATAAAATCAAGTGTTCTGCTAAACTTGTCGCTGTGAGGCTCGAGGTTATTAATAGGTCTCGGTTTGGTTATAAGTCCTTAACATTCCATTGTCTATTAAACCAAGATTAAAACCCGTAGTTGCTTTAGACGTTCGCGTTGTGAGGTAGAGCGTCTTATATAGGCACTTTCAAGAAACTAGAGGACTGTGAGGAAATCTAGAAAACCGGTGAGCGTAACAGCCTAGGTAGTGCCACAAGAATCGCCTTGAGAGTGTTTGAGGGGCTTAGTGGTGTCTTAATAGGTTTAGTATCTAAAGATCCCGGTTCCACACCACAAAATCATCGAATAGAAATCCATTCTGAGTTTAACTTGCGTCTAGCCTAGGTAGTCTTCATCATCTCTGGTCAAAGTCTTCGTTCGAGTTCGTGTTATTTATTTAGCTAATTTAGTTATTCGTTATTTGCATTTTTAGGATTTTTAGAAACCCCCCCAATCAACAAACAAATAGTTTGAGTCGTGTCAGTCTTAGTTGTAACACCCCCAAAATCCACCTGCGGAGTACTACCGCTTGGAGGCGTGACTTGTGACAACTCGAAATCTAGAACCTTTCTTGTACCTCGATGCAACACGTTGAACGATATGTAACTAGTTGACATGTTTGTGTGATTAATGATATAAGTGAAATTATGTGATTATGTGTTATGCTTGTATGTATGAGTGTGATTATGTGAACCGAGACACAAGGACACGACTCGAGACCATGCGGTCTCGAGTGAACAGTAACGGTTGGGCCGGATTGGGCCATGCACCTCTTTAGTCCACTAGTATATAACCATTGTTGTTAGCCACACTTGTCATTTTGGGCAAACAACACACACTCTCCTACACACACACACTCTCACTCTCTCTCACTAAAACCCTAGCAACACCACCCTCTTCTCTTGTGCCGGATCAAGAGTAGCAAGCCAAGCTCTCGGATTTGCTTGTGTTCTTCACTCGGAAACTTTCGGACAACAAACCTACTCTCCTTCACACACACCTCATCAATCGGTTAGTGTTTTATGATGTTTGTTGTTAGAATAGTTGTATGAATGATGATGTTCTTGTGAATCGGGTGTGCATGATGATGTTATTCGGCTAACATGTCTTGATTTCGAATATATTGCATATTGAGCTAATGATGTCTTGTGTCTAAATGTGATTTGAACCATTGATTGTTGATGTTCATGAAATAGGCTTGCATATATGTATTAGATAATGCCATGTTAATCGGATTGTACACTCTTGTGCTAAGAACCGAATGCTTGTTAAACCGGCTACATGTGTGTGGAAATCGGATTAGTGTAGAGTCGAGTTTGAGGTGTTGTGTGATGATTTGAAACCATTAGATGAGTATGTTCAAGTGTTCTAATTGTTGTTCATGTTATGATTAATGCTAAAAACCCTAAAATATGATGAACAAGTTTGAATGATCATGATGAACTACTTGAATGTATGAAGAACAATATGAATATGTTATGAAGATGTCTTGAATATTTGAAAATTGGTATGTTTGATCCATTTCGGTAAATAGTTAGACAAGAAAACATGTTTGTGATTTTTGGTTGGCTAGTACTATGAATCATGAAATCCAAATTCTATTGGTTAGTACATATGCTGACATTTAGCAGGTGTGTCTGTCGAGACCTTCTGTCTCGACTCGAAACCACATAGATGGCAACTCGAGATCCACGGTCGCGACACAGCTTGCGAGTCGAGAATCCCCAGTCTTGACTCGAGACCATGCATTATCAGCATACAAACATCATGACTTGAGACCATGGTTACGAGTCCGGTTGCGACTCGAGACCAATACATGCATGACCCGAGACCTCCTCAGTTGCGACTCGAGAACCTGTAGGCTACAACTCGAGACCGCACAGTCTCGACTAGAGACCGCACACTCTCGACTCGAGACCGTATACATGTGCACGCTGTTTGGACTTGCACACTGTCATGGGCCTAAGTCATTGGGCCGAATATATGAACTGTACGTGTATTACTAATTGTGTATGCTGTGCACTGTTGATTGGACTGCCATGAATAATACTGTATGCAATGTGCTAGTATACGTGTAGAAACATACGTGCACTACTTGGTTACGAACCTGACGAGAATGGTATCTATGTTAGGATGTAGTTGACCACTTACAACTTGATTGACCTTTCTGTGTATCTGCTGAGCAAACCAAGGTGAGTTCACGCCCTCTACAAAGCATGGGATTCCCAGGGGTTGGGAATGGGGTTAAGGAACGTGGGTTCCTCGTCCTTCTTGGGTAGGACAACATTGGTTCAGGAATGTAATTCCTCGTCCTCATGGACAGATAACTCGTACTAGACCAAAACTCTATCATGAAGTCCCTCATTTTTATATCGACTTAATCGTCGGGCCAATGGCGAGCGGGTCATTAGTTAGATAGCGCAATTTAGGTTTGACAGACCTCACACCGTGCCGCAGAGGACGGGCGTGAACTAATGGACTATGGCACGTCGGTGATGATAGACACCGACGCTAAGGGCACATAAACATGACTAACGTCAGTAGTCGATATGGTAACGAGTCTAGTGTATACATGGGGTAGTCCCCACGGCCGAAATGCCAGATAACTAACACGGGGTAGCCCCCACGGCTGGATTGCCAGAATAACCGGGAATAAACAAGTCACGTTTTCAACTATGGGGTAACCCCCACGGCAGGATGCCAGATAAAGGAAAACTGTTTTCGAAACAACTTAATACGAACACCCAACTGTGAACTCACTCAACTTGTTGTTGACTCGCTACTACATGCTTTGCAGGACAATAGGTACTTAGCTGGAGCTTGCATGGAGGAGGATCGTTGTGGGACATGGACGGATGTGTGCCATGTTAAACTTTGAAACAATTAAACTTATGTTACGGTTTTAAACATTATGCTTCCGCTTGCAACTTAACTATGTTTTGTTTGGACACCAATTGTATTGGTTAAACTTTTATATCTTTTAACTTGCATGTTCAATATGATTGGTGGCTGGATCCTGGTCAGTCACGCCACCAAGCGGTGGTATTCCGCAGGTGGATTTTGGGGGTGTGACATGACTGACCAGGATCCAGCCGTCAATCATATTGAACAAGCATATAAGTGGTTATAAAAATCCAACCAAATACCATTGGTGTCCAAACAAAACATAGTTTAAGTTGCAAGCGAAAGCATAATGTTTAAAACCAAAACATGAGTTTAAATGTTCAAAGTTTAACATGGCACACAGCTGTCCATGTCCCACAACGACCCTTTTTTCCATGCAAGCTCCAGCTAAGTACCTAAAGACCTGCAAAGCATGTAGTAACGAGTCAACAACAAGTTGAGTGAGTTCACGGTTGGGTGTTCGTTTTAAGTTGTTTCGAAAACAGTTTCCTTTATCTGGCATCTTGTCGTGGGGGTTACCCCATAGTTGAAAAACGTGACTTGTTTATTCCCGGTTACTCTGGAAATCCAGCCGTGGGGGCTACCCCTTGTTAGTTATCTGGTATTTCGGCCGTGGGGGCTACCCCATGTATACACTAGACTCGTTACCATATCGACTGCTGACTGTAGTCATGTTTATGTGCCCTGAAACTGTCAATGTCTATCATCATTGACGTGCCCCAGATCCATTAGTTCACGCCCGTCCTCTGCGGCACGGTGTGAGGTTTGTCAGACCTAAATAGCGCTATCTAACTAATGACCCGCTCGCCATTGGCCCGGCGATTAAGTCGATATAAAAAGGAGGGACTTCGTGATAGAGTTTTGGTCTAGTACGAGTTATATGTCCGTGAGGACGAGGAATTACATTCCTGAACCAATGCTGTCCTACCCAAGGAGGACGAGGAATCCACGTTCCTTAACCCCATTCCCAACCCAGGGAATCCCATGCTTTGTAGAGGGTGTGAACTCACCTTGGTTTGCTCGGCAGATACACGGAAAAGTCAATAAAGCAATATTGTGGTCACCCACGTCCTAACATAGTTGTATCATACCAATCAGGTTCGTATTCAAGTAGTACACGTATGTTTCTACACGTATACTAGCACATTGCATTCCAGTATCATTCACGGCAGTCCATCAACATTCACGTTCAATCAGTAACGTATAAGGTCCATGCATTAGGCCCAAATACTCAGGCCCGTAGTTGTGCAAGTCAATACATGATCAAGTGGTCTTGAGTCGAGACTGTGCGGTCTTTAGTCGAGACTGTGCGGTCTCGAGTTGTAGCCCACAAGCTCTCGAGTCGCAACTGAGGAGGTCTCGGATCATGCATGTATTGGTCTCGAGTCGCAACCGGACTCGCAACCCTGGTCTCGTGTCATGCTGTTTTGTGTTGATGTCGTGTGGTCTCGAGTCGAGACTATGGGTTCTCGACTCGCAACCCGAGTCGCAAACTGCAGTCTCGAGTTATCATGTTCCCGGTCTCGAGTCGAGACTGAAGGTCTCGGCTGGAACATCTGTTGATTTCCGACATGTACTATCCAATGGGATTTTAATTTCATGCAACATCTTGTACTATCCACCCAAACATGTTTTCTTGACTAATTACTCGTCAAAATAGATCAAACAATCAGATTTCAAATATTCAAAACATGTTCATATCATATTCAAGTTGTTCTTCATGTATTCAAGTTATTCATCATTTAGGGGTTTCCACGATTTGCAATATGATCAATCCAACCATCCTATCATATAATCCTAACCATGCACATAGTCTAAAGCACATATGCAATTCCTACTTCATAAGCAATAAACCTCCTAAACATAACCAAGGTATTCTGATTTTAACACATATAGAGCCGATTACTCATAATCATGGTCAATCACATTTTATCTATACTAAACCTACATTATGTCATCATATAACAACAATCTTAATACCGTTTATTCAAGAAGGGTGTGTTTATTATGCATACAACTTAACAAGTAAACATATTATCAAATAACTTCATCATTCATCATCATCAACCGAATATCACACATCATCATAAGCCGAAAATACAATACATAGCATGAATCACTAACCGGTTGTGAAGAGGTACCGAGCTAGTAAAGAGGACGAGTAAAATGAAGTGTCCGAGTGATGATCCCGAGCTCGCTCCGATGGTCCTAATGTCGCCGGTTTGAATCCGAGGATGAGGGAAGAGGGTTTGTGTTTCTAGGGTTTTAGAGATGAAAGGAGAGTGTGTGTGTGTGTAGGAGAGTGTGTGTTGTTTGCCCAAAAATGACAAGTGTGGCTAATCACAATGGTTATATACTAGTGGACTAAAGAGGTGCATGGCCCAATCCGGCCCAACCGTTATTGTTCACTCGAGACCGCATGGTCTCGAGTCGTGTCCTTGTGTCTCGATTCACATAATCACACTCATACATACAAGCATAACACATAATCACATAATTTCACTTAGGTCATTCATTGAACCAACAAGTTAACTAATCACATAACGTTCAAGCAAGTTACACCAAGATACAACGAAAGGTTCTAAATTTCGAGTTGTCACATCATCCCCAAGTTGAAAGAAATTTCGTCCCGAAATTTGGTAAGCACTCACTGAGGAAGCTAGTTAAGTTGTATGGTTTTCCCGATTTTCCTGGGGTGTCACATCCACCCCCCGTTGATCTGGAATTTCGTCCCGAAATTCCGTAGCTTCAGCCTCAGTAGTGGTCGTACTGTTTGCGAACAGTTGGGGATACTTTTGTTTCATCTGATCTTCGCGCTCCCAGGTGAACTCTGGGCCGCGACGTGAGTTCCAACGAACTCAAACGAGAGGTATTCTAGTGCTCTTGAGGACCTTAACATCCCGGTCCGTGATTTCGACTGGTTCCTCGACGAATCGTAACTGCTCGTCGATAGTGAGTTCCTTCAGAGGAACTATGTGGGTCTCATCTGACAGACACTTCTTCAGATTCGACACGTGGAAAACGTTGTGAACTGCGCCGAGTTCTGCTGGTAAGTTCAGTCTGTAGGCCACCCTGCCTATTTTCTCGATGATTTCGAAAGGTCCAACGTATCGTGGGTTAAGCTTGCCTCGTTTACCAAAACAAACCACACCCCTCCAGGGTGAAACTTTGAGTAGTACCCGCTCCCCAACCTGGAGCTCAAGTGGTTTCCTGCCCTTATCGGCGTAGACTTTCTGACGGTCACGAGCTGCCGCCATGCGTTTTCGTATTTGAGCGATTTGTTCGGTTGTGTCTACCACATGTTCTGGACCAGTGATCTGACTATCCCCCACCTCTGCCCAACAAAGAGGTGACCGGCATTTACGTCCGTACAATGCCTCAAACAGAGCAGCTTTAATGCTGGTGTGGTAGCTGTTATTATACGAGAATTCCACAAGTGGCAGATGCTTCTCCCAGCTATTGCCAAAGTCGATTACACATGCACGAAGCATGTCTTCTAAAGTTTGAATGGTGCGCTCAGACTGCCCGTCCGTCTGAGGGTGATACGTTGTGCTCATGTCTAATCGTGAGCCAAAGGATTTGTGCATTGCTTGCCACAGTTCTGAAGTAAAACGCGCATCTCGATCCGAGATGATAGAGGTGGGCACCCCGTGCCTCGAAACAACTTCCTTGAGGTATATTTCTGCAAGAGTGGAGAATTTATCCGTCTCCTTGATAGCCAGGAAGTGTGCAGATTTTGTAAGTCGATCCACGATCACCCAAATAGTATCGTTCCCGCGCTGGGATCTAGGCAGGCCAGTGACAAAATCCATGGAAATTTGCTCCCATTTCCATTGCGGTATCTCTGGTTGTTGGAGTAGACCTGAGGGTTTCTGGTATTCAGACTTGACTCTCGCACATGTCAAACACTTGCTGACGTAAGTTGCTATGTGGGCCTTCATGCTAGGCCACCAATACGTAGTTTTGATATCGTGGTACATCTTATCCGAACCAGGATGTACCGAGTAGCGAGACTTGTGTGCTTCATCCATCACAAGCTCTCGTAAGTTGCCATAGAGTGGGACCCAAACGCGTCCCGTTACGTAGTAAGCACCGTCTTCCTTCTGTTCTAAGCGTTGCCTTGATCCGCGTAGGGCTTCAGCCCTGACGTTTTCTGGTTTCAGTGCTTCTATCTGAGCAGCTCGTATTTGGGAAGGGAGACTAGAATGGATCGTGAGTTGTAACGCTCGTACGCGCTTATGCGCGGTGTCCTTTCGACTGAGGGCGTCGGCCACAACATTGGCCTTGCCCGGGTGATACCTGATTGAGCACTCGTAGTCATTCAGTAGCTCGACCCATCGTCGTTGTCGCATATTCAGTTCTTTCTGTTTGAAGATGTGCTCGAGGCTGCTGTGGTCGGTGTAGATGGCGCACTTGGTACCGTACAGGTAATGCCGCCATAACTTAAGTGCAAAAACAACAGCTCCCAGCTCTAAGTCGTGTGTAGTGTAGTTCATTTCATGAACCTTGAGTTGACGTGAGGCGTAGGCTATAACTTTATCTCGTTGCATCAATACACAACCAAGACCCTGAATTGATGCGTCACAGTAAACCGTAAAATCGCCTGTGCCCTCCGGCAATGAAAGGATAGGTGCGCTGCAAAGTCTATCCTTTAAATGCTGAAATGCTGATTCCCGTGCATCTCCCCATCGATAAACAACGCCTTTCTGCGTTAGTGAGGTGAGAGGTTGTGCAATCTTGGAAAAATCCTTAATGAACCTCCTGTAGTAACCTGCCAAACCTAAGAATTGGCGAATCTCCTTTGGCGTACGAGGTGCAGGCCAGTTCTTAATCGAGCCCACCTTGGATGGATCAACGTGGATCCCATCCTTGTTTACCACATGGCCTAGGAAATGGACTTCACGAAGCCAGAAGTCGCATTTCGAGAACTTTGCGTAAAGCTGTTCTGTTCGAAGGAGTTCCAGGATAAGCCGTAGATGCCGCTCGTGTTCCTCCTGACTCTTAGAATAGATCAGGATGTCATCGATGAAGACTATAACGAACTTATCCAGGTAAGGCTTGCACACTCGATTCATCAAGTCCATGAAAACCGCAGGAGCGTTTGTCAGCCCAAAAGGCATGACCAAAAACTCATAGTGCCCATAGCGAGTTCTGAAGGCAGTTTTGGAGATGTCCTCTTCTCGGACTCTCAGATGGTGATAACCCGATCTCAAATCGATCTTCGAATTGTAGCTCGACCCTTGCAGTTGGTCGAACAAGTCGTCAATACGCGGTAGAGGATAACGATTCTTCACCGTCACCTTGTTGAGTTCCCGGTAGTCGATGCACATTCTGAAGGTACCGTCCTTCTTCTTCACAAATAGTACTGGAGCTCCCCAGGGCGATGAGCTAGGACTAATAAAACCCTTATCCAAGAGTTCTTGTAGTTGCGTAGAGAGTTCTTCCAACTCTGATGGAGCTAAACGATAAGGTGCACGAGCTATAGGCGCAGCTCCAGAAGCTAGTTCAATCTGAAACTCGACTTGGCGATGAGGCGGAAGACCAGGTAATTCCTTAGGAAATACCTCAGGATAGTCGCGTACAACTGGAAAATCTTCTATCTTTTTCTCTTTTTCCGAGGTGTCACTAATGAGAGCCAAAATGGCAGTGTGGCCCTTTCGCAAGCACTTCTGGGCCTTAAGGAGAGAGATGACGTTCTCAACGGCACTCCTCTTGTCGCCACGAATCATGAGAGGTTCACCACTAGGACCAGGAATACGGACAATCTTCTCGTTGCAAAGGATCTCTGCTCGGTGTTGGGATAAGCAATCCATCCCAATGACAATGTCGAAACTACCCAAGATAATAGGAATAAGGTCGATAGAGAAGGTCTGGTTAGCGAGAACAATTTTACACCCCTGGACTACGTGTGTGGCTTCTAAACTCTTACCGTTTGCAAGCTCTACAGTGTGCTTGTTGTTCAAAGGTGTTGGGATACGCTTAAGCATTTGAGTAACTTTTAGTGACACGTAGCTAGTATCGGCACCCGAATCAAATAAAACTGTAACATAAAAGTCGTCGAGAAGGAACTTACCCGCCACAACATTGGGGTCATTCCTTGCTTCACCTTGGCCAATCCCGAACGCCCGCCCCCTGGCACCATTGTTGTTGTTCCCATTGTTACCATTCCCCTGATTGTTGTTATTGTTGTTGTTGTTGTTGTTGTTGTTGTTGTTGTTGTTGTTGTTGTTCTGGTTCCTGTTCAGTTGGGGACAATCTCTCTTGAAGTGGCCTTCAGCTCCACACTGAAAGCACCCTTTGTTATCACCCTGCTGCTGCTGGCGTTGGTTCTGTTGAGCTTGCTGACGATTCTGATTGGCGGGGTATAAGCTCCTGCAATCCTTTGCAGCGTGACCTGGCTTGTTGCACCGATGACAGTTACCCCTTGTGCATGGCCCACTGTGGTGCAGGCTGCAGCGATTGCATTTGGGGTGATTCCCTTTGTACCCACCATGACTTTGACCACCAGACGATTGCTGACTAGGGCTCTTGTAGTCTTCAGTCTTCCTCTGCTGAGACTGAGACTGAACAGAAGTTGAACCCTTGCTTGAAGCTCCATCCCATTTCCGTTTGTTGTCACTTGAGACACCCGAAGTAATTGCAGCACCTATGCGCTTTGGTAAACTATTCTGCTCCACCGCCTGATCAGTGAGACGGTGAGCCAACTAAACAACTTGCTGGATGGTGGCGAGGTTTGCTGAAGTCACATGACTTTGGATCTCTGGCACCAAGCCCTTGAGAAAGAGTTCAATTCGCTTAAATGGAGGGTCCACCATAGTAGGACACAGTAGGGCAAGCTCATTCGATCTCTTAGTGTACGCCTCAATTTCTGAACCCGTCATCTTGAGGTTAAAGAACTCGACTTCCAGCTTATGAATGTCATCACGGCTGCAGTATTCCTCCTTGATCATCTCTTTAAAAGTTTCCCATGGGGTGGCGTTGGCAGCAACCAACCCCAACATTTGAACTTGAGCGTTCCACCATGTGAGGGCTAAACCCTCGAGAGTACCGGTAGCATACTTCACCCTGCGCGCCTCGGGGCATTCACACATTTCGAAGACAGATTCTAGTTTCTCAAACCAGTGGAGGAGACCTACTGCCCCTTCAGTGCCGCTAAAAGTGGTTGGTCGGCAGTCCATAAAAGTCTTAAAAGTGCACACGGGTGGTTGAGCATGCTGACCTATTGTAGGCGAAAGAAAGACAGAGTTTAACACAAAGGTTGGTTCACGAGAGTAGGATCTAAAAGATCCTACAATGAGTTCGGACTGCAGGATATACCTCCTGCGTGTGCAGCTGCAAGTGCCGCAGCAACTCGTTCGTTAATCAGAGCCGTCAACTGGGCTTGTGTCAGGTTAACGCGTCCAGACATGATCTTCATATCAAGAGGAACGTGAGTGAGAGGGGTTCGCGAAAATGCGATGACAGAAGTGAGCAAGTACACACGTATTCGAGCAACAGTAGTTATACTAACCAGGCATACCATGAGCAATGTACTATGTAACTAACAAGTAGGCAATATATACACAGATCATATCACCTAGAGTGTCGAGCCTTGCATGTGGAGTGAAGCGTCGTTGTGGATCGTAGAGCACTGTACAGGTTATAGTCTGATTTTAATAAAACTTTTCCTTTATTAAAACCAAGTTCTCTATAACCAATGGCTCTGATACCAATCTGTCACACCCCCAAAATCCACCTGCGGAGTACTACCGCTTGGAGGCGTGACTGACCAGGATCCAGCCGTCAATCATATTGAACAAGCATATAAGTGGTTATAAAAATCCAACCAAATACCATTGGTGTCCAAACAAAACATAGTTTAAGTTGCAAGCAGAAGCATAATGTTTAAAACCAAAACATGAGTTTAAATGTTCAAAGTTTAACATGGCACACAGCTGTCCATGTCCCACAACGACCCTTTTTTCCATGCAAGCTCCAGCTAAGTACCTAAAGACCTGCAAAGCATGTAGTAACGAGTCAACAACAAGTTGAGTGAGTTCACGGTTGGGTGTTCGTTTTAAGTTGTTTCGAAAACAGTTTCCTTTATCTGGCATCCTGCCGTGGGGGTTACCCCATAGTTGAAAAACGTGACTTGTTTATTCCCGGTTACTCTGGAAATCCAGCCGTGGGGGCTACCCCTTGTTAGTTATCTGGCATTTCGGCCATGGGGGCTACCCCATGTATACACTAGACTCGTTACCATATCGACTGCTGACTGTAGTCATGTTTATGTGCCCTGAAACTGTCAATGTCTATCATCATTGACGTGCCCCATATCTATTAGTTCACGCCCGTCCTCTGCGGCACGGTGTGAGGTTTGTCAGACCTAAATAGCGCTATCTAACTAATGACCCGCTCGCCATTGGCCCGGCGATTAAGTCGATATAAAAAGGAGGGACTTCGTGATAGAGTTTTGGTCTAGTACGAGTTATCTGTCCGTGAGGACGAGGAATTACATTCCTGAACCAATGCTGTCCTACCCAAGGAGGACGAGGAATCCACGTTCCTTAACCCCATTCCCAACCCAGGGAATCCCATGCTTTGTAGAGGGTGTGAACTCACCTTGGTTTGCTCGGAAGATACACGGAAAAGTCAATCAAGCAATATTGTGGTCACCCACGTCCTAACATAGTTGTATCATACCAATCAGGTTCGTATTCAAGTAGTACACGTATGTTTCTACACGTATACTAGCACATTGCATTCCAGTATCATTCACGGCAGTCCATCAACATTCACGTTCAATCAGTAACGTATAAGGTCCATGCATTAGGCCCAAATACTCAGGCCCGTAGCTGTGCAAGTCCATACACGATCAAGTGGTCTCGAGTCGAGACTGTGCGGTCTCGAGTTGTAGCCCACAAGCTCTCGAGTCGCAACTGAGGAGGTTTCGGATCATGCATGTATTGGTCTCGAGTCGCAACCGGACTCGCAACCCTGGTCTCGTGTCATGCTGTTTTGTGTTGATGTCGTGTGGTCTCGAGTCGAGACTATGGGTTCTCGACTCGCAACCCGAGTCGCAAACCGCAGTCTCGAGTTATCATGTTCCCGGTCTCGAGTCGAGACTGAAGGTCTCGGCTGGAACATCTGCTAATTTCCGACATGTACTATCCAATGGGATTTTAATTTCATGCAACATCTTGTACTATCCACCCAAACATGTTTTCTTGTCTAATTACTCATCAAAATAGATCAAACAATCAGATTTCAAATATTCAAAACATGTTCATATCATATTCAAGTTGTTCTTCATGTATTCAAGTTATTCATCATTTAGGGTTTTCCACGATTTGTAATATGATCAATCCAACCATCCTATCATATAATCCTAACCATGCACATAGTCTAAAGCACATATGCAATTCCTACTTCATAAGCAATAAACCTCCTAAACATAACCAAGGTATTCGGAATTTAACACATATAGAGCCGATTACTCATAATCATGGTCAATCACATTTTATCTATACTAAACCGACATTATGTCATCATATAACAACAATGTTAATACCGTTTATTCAAGAAGGGTGTGTTTATTATGCATACAACTTAACAAGTAAACAGATTATCAAATAACTTCATCATTCATCATCATCAACCGAATATCACACATCATCATAAGCCGAAAATACAATACATAGCATGAATCACTAACCGGTTGTGAAGAGGTACCGAGCTAGTAAAGAGGACGAGTAAAATGAAGTGTCCGAGTGATGATCCCTAGCTCGCTCCGATGGTCCTAATGTCGCCGGTTTGAATCCGAGGATGAGGGAAGAGGGTTTGTGTTTCTAGGGTTTTAGTGATGAAAGGAGAGTGTGTGTGTGTAGGAGAGTGTGTGTTGTTTGCCCAAAAATGACAAGTGTGGCTAATCACAATGGTTATATACTAGTGGACTAAAGAGGTGCATGGCCCAATCCGGCCCAACCGTTATTGTTCACTCGAGACCGCATGGTCTCGAGGAGTGTCCTTGTGTCTCGGTTCACATAATCACACTCATACATACAAGCATAACACATAATCACATAATTTCACTTAGGTCATTCATTGAACCAACAAGTTAACTAATCACATAACGTTCAAGCAAGTTACACCAAGATACAACGAAAGGTTCTAAATTTCGAGTTGTCACATTAGTCTTTATAAAGTCTTAGCGTAATCCTTAGAGTCTCGTGGGTTCGATACTCGGACTTGCTTTAGCTTTACTACATTGATCGGTACACTTGCGGGTTGTGTGGTTTAGGGTTTAGATCGAGTCTTAGTTTATAAATTTAAAGCTTAGAGTGTCTAAATTAGGGTTAATTTTAGTTGTTTTTGTTAAACCACTTTGTGCACATCACATGTATATGAAATCAGTTTACATTCACTTGGTTCACATATAAATGACAGTATGCATTTCAAACAGTGATTCCCGAATGGCACATAACAGTTACATAACTCATTCACATCCACAGTTCACGTGTATGTTCCGTAATAATGCTTAACATTTAAGTGTGGTATGTGTAAGAACCAAATCATGTCACTTGCTCATAATTAACCATCATTAACAGTAGATACCATGGTTTCATTAACACAATCATTCATCAACAAAAACCAACTTAGTTCACTGTGTTCGTTCACCCTACCGACGAAAGACCTAGGTTTCGTCGTATTACCCATCGACGAATCACCCTTGTTTCGTCGTATTACCCGTCGACGAATCACCCTTGTTTCGTCGACATGTGTGTTTCGTCGGGAAGGGAGTTTCGCTGTAAGCACAACAGTTACGCTACTCCCTTGACGCACAGAGTTTCAATCATCAACATTATCGAGCACTCTATCATAATAATATCAATCATCAAGTCTAACAATTCGTAACCGATCTATAATAATCAACCCTATCCCTCCTAGAATGCATGTTTTAACAAATACTTTCCATTAAAACTTCAACGTCATAACTCCGTATCACCCATCGTTCAAGATTACATCTATTGTTTGATAACCTCTAATCCTACATCTCAGTTGTTATGCAGAATCATGTATCAACATTTACACACATAGTCAAGCAAGATTAAGCGAAAGTTAAACAAACACATTCATGCTCTCATACTATAACAGATTATTATTCTAATAACACATTGATCCACAACAATTTGAAACCAAACATATCAAATAATTCATCCATTGATCCGAAATTAATACTCATATCCTCATGTAACCTAGTAATCTATATTCTTGAATTATAAAACACCCACTAACCTGATTATGAGCTACAAGGACACAGGAGTCGAGGAGGGTGGGGTTTCGATAAAGGGGGGCTGCCGTCAAAGATAGAAGATTAGGGTTGATATATTTTATTATTTTTTGCCATGCAATTTATAAAAAGAACACACACACAAAGCCGTATGTGTGTATGCGCTCAAACAAAAGAACCGGCCCAGCTTTGGGCTTCGCTCTGGGCTTCGCTCTGGGCTCACGGTTTAGGGCCGAGATCCAAAAACACATATGTTGGACTATTCCTGACCACTATAAACAATTTAATATCCCTAGTTCCTCAAGTATGCGAAACCCACAAAGGGTTGAGCTCAAGCGGTTTGGGCCCGACAGCAAGTGTGGGCCGAGGTGTGTGTGTATATGCAGCCCATTACATGAGCGGCCCAACTCAACCATTTGACACTTAAAGTAATCCAACTATACACTCAAAAATACTCAAATACGTTTTATATTCACCACGTTTATCATAACTAAGAGCGTTTAAAATTTTATCAAAGCACATGATGAGAAATTAGGATCGCGAGACTAAATGACACTAACCTTGAAAGTTCGGGTTGTCACACTTTTCACTTATGATTTAGTTAATTAATTATAATCGATTGCATTTGCTTAACCTTATTCTTTGATCATTCAGTTCCCGAGAGTACTTAGTCTTTGGTTATCACAATTAGTTGATTAGGTTAGTCCACTTATGTCTATGTAATTGTTCGATTAAACACATAATTGAAGTTAACTGCAAAACCTAAATTCCGGAGGAACCATTCCTTCTATTATTGAATACAATCTTATTTCTTTTTCGTATTTACAATCAATCAATCAAAATCAAATCGATAGTTTATTGTTTTTGTAGTTGTTAATCAATACTTGGCATCATACACTTTCCACAATCCTCCCTTGGTTCGATACCCTGCTTATTCTATACTAATAGTTTAAATAGGTTTTTGCATGTCCTTAACGACAGACATCAACCATAAAGATAGTGTCTCCAAATTTTAAGGGCAAAAATTATGGCTCCTAAGAGCATTCACATCCAATCCACTAAAAATATACATACATTCCACTAAAAACAACTCATATATCAATATATTTCCACTAAAAACAAATACTTTTTCTCTCTCCTTTTCAATATATATTACATTTTCTCTCTCCTCCACTCACAACCACTTTCAATATATATTAAAAAAATATAGGGGGTGAACAGTGTCCCCCCAAATATACAGATGAACAGTAACATTTTCTCTCTCCTCCACTCACAACCACTTTTTATACTTCTTATATTTTAAAAACCCCTCACACAGATTTTGGTGGTTTGGATGAGAATGCTCTAACTCTAGATCATGGGTCGTATAATTCTCTTCATGATTCTTAAGTTGTCTAGAGGCATAGACTATAACCTTTTGACGTTGCATCAACACACATCCATAACCTAACTTAGAAGCGTCACAATAGACTATAAAGTGTTCATTTCCTTCTGGTAACGCGAGTATAGGTGCGTTGGTTAACTTTCGCTTTAGAATCCTAAAAGCTTTTTCCTGTTTTGGTCCCCATTCAAACTTAACTGATTTGCAGGTCAGTTTTGTTAAAGGAATAGCTATTCTAGAAAAATCTTGAATGAAACTTTTATAATAACCTGCTAGTCCAAGAAAACTTCTCACCTACGTCGGTGATTCAGGGACTTTCCACTTAGTAATCGCCTCGATTTTTGTGGGATCCACATGAATTCCTTCATGATTAACCAGATGTCCAAGGAATTGCACTTCCTTTAACCAAAATTCGCTTTTTGTAAATTTAGCGTAAAGCTTTTCTTTTCTCAACAAATTTAAAAGTATATACAAATGCTCTGCATGATCTTCTTTACTCTTAGAGTAAATAAGAATATCATCTATAAAGACAATTATGAATTTATCCAGATATGGTTTACATATTATGTTCATCATGTCCATAAATGCGGCTGGGGCATTGGTTAAACCAAATGGCATGACTGTAAATTCATAATGACCATACCTTGTTCTGAAAGCAATTTTAGGAATGTACTCTTCCTGTACTTTCAATTGATGATATCCTGAGCGTAAATTGATCTTAGAAAAGAATCGAGCTCCTTGAAGTTGATCGAACAGATCATTGATTCTCGGTACTGGGTACCGATTTTTAATCGTGACCTTGTTCAGTTCTCGGTAATCAATGCACATACGCATTGATCCGTCCTTTTTCTTGACAAACAAGATTGGTGCTCCCCATGGTGATGAACTAGGATGTATGAAACCTTTCTCTAGAAGTTCGTCCAGTTGTTTCTTCAGTTCTTGCATCTCTACTGGTGCTAAACGGTAAGGTGCCTTGGCAATCGGTGCGGTTCCTGGTATTAGGTGAATTCTGAATTCAACCTCTCTATCTGGCGGTCGTTCCGGTAGCTCTTCTGGAAAACATCTGAGAATTTAGATACTACAGGAATATCTTTTAATTCTTTTCCTTTAGTGTTAATGATTATGGAAATCATATACACTAGTGATCCTTTCCTTGCGTAGCTTGTTGTTTTCATCATAGAGATGAATTTTGTGGACCTAGTTGGCTTATGTCCTTTAATTGTGATCTTTTCACCCTTTGGTGAACTTACTTGTACTGACTTTTGATCACATAGAATGCGGGCGGGGTTGGCTATTAACCAATCCATTCTTAATACGATATTAAATCCGGCCAGATCCATTGGATAAAGGTTAGCAATAAAATTATGGTTTAATATTTCTATTCTTGCTCCCTGCAAGATTTCAGTAATCTTAATGGATTCTCCATTTGTCGTTTCTACCAGACATTCTTGTTGAAGTTTAGTTAATGGTTGATTTAGAAGTTTGCAGAACGAAGTATTAATAAAACTTTGGTTTGCACAAGAGCCAAATAATACTTTAGGAAAAATATCATTAACTAAAAACGTACCGGCAATCACATCCGGAATCATCTTGGCTTCTTCAGCTATCAGAACAAATGCTCTGGCGTTCTTGGTAGTTTTGTTGTTTGTTGCTAGAGCTAGTTTCGGACAGTTCGGTTTGATATGCCCGGTCTCTCCACAGTTAAAGCATAGCCTATTGCTGGGTTTCTTCTTGCATTCTTCTTCCTTGTGTCCTGATATTTTGCAGAAGTTGCAGTATATGGAACATCTTCCAGAATGCTTCTTCTTGCAGTACTTATAGTAAGGTGTAGAAGTAGAACCTGTACCTTCTCCACGGTTGGAATTACCGTAACGAAATTCCTGGGTAAGCTTTTGGGGCTAGGTTCTTTTTCTGGTTCTCTTCTTGCGTACGTACCAATTCATCAGTCAAGGTATTGGCTAGTTCTACGGCTTCTTCTATGGTTTGTGGTCTAGCTGCCTTGACTACGTGTCTTATTTCTCTAATTAATCCCCAGATGTAACGGGAGATTAATACTGGTTCTGGTGAGGCTAGGGTTGGCACTATTCTAGCATATTCGAAGAATACGGTAGTGTAACCCTTGCAGTCTATTCCAGTTATTTTAAGATTTAAGAACTTATTAGCGATTTGTTCTTTTTCATGAGGAGGACAAAATTTGCTTTCAAATATGTTCTTAAAGTCAGTCCATTCCATATTATAAATTGTATCACTTCCTCTAGACTGGAGAATAGTATTCCACCATTCTAAGGCAGCATTCTTAAAAGGATTAGAAGCAAACATAATCTTATCTTCATCTGCACATTTGCTTATTTTTAAGACTGCCTCTGTCTTTCTTATCCAGCGTAGAGCTGCAATGGCTCCTTCATTGTCAGAGAATTCTATTGGTTTGCAGGACCAGAATTCTTTGTAAGATCAACCATATGACATGGTTCTCCTTCTTTTTGGAATAGGTAATTGGAGTAGCGGTCCATTATTCATGTTGTGACTGGGTTCAGTAGGCGGTTGTTTACTTCCACTTATAGTTTTATTATTTTCTGCTTCCTTAACAGTCTTGATAATATATGGCATAGCGTCTATGATTCCTTGTGCTACTATGTGTTGGATGACACTGTTATCTATTTGCTTTCCATTATTATCATTATTCTGGTTTTTCTGATTTACTTTGTTGTCCATCTAGATTATAAACATTTATCAGGTATTAATATCATAGAATAAGATTTAATGCAAACAATCAGGCAAACAAATTGATCAAAATCGTTGAACATTGCGACTTTTACTCTTTTCGTATATATATATCTGTGTAACACCTCGAAAATTCACGTCCTATAATGTATTGACACATGTCATAAGCTTGAACGTGTGAAAAAATACTCTAGAGGGACTAAAGTTGACAAACATGGAAAGCATGTGAATATAGAGGTTCAAAATGTCAACAATGGATAAATATATTTTTAAATAACCCTACATGATGTTTATACCTTCAAACGAATAAATCATGGATCATACGAAGCTAAATATGGAAGAAAGTAAGCCTTAACAGAATCATACGCGGGCCGCGTCCGATCCCCAGATGCAGAAAAATGGGACAACAACCTGTCTAAACGCAATAACCGACTTAAACAGATATTTCCACTCCAAGGGCGACCCCTACATGCTTTTTAGACCTTAGGGAACATCTGTGGATGATCCGTGACCAATGGTAGACTTAGTTGTCAATAATCTAGTGAGATTAAAGCACTATATAAAGGGCCATTAGTTACAACTTTGATGATATCATCACCACTCAACTTCTGATCAATTCTGGAGCTCAAGGCCACTTTCTAAGGATCACAAATCGTGCATAGGACTTTTGTAAGTATACTTGACCTTCCTTAATTTAGTTTTACTTAGTTATTAGCTTAAAAGTCAAACCGTCGTAATTAACGTTTGACTTAGTGATTAATCACTATTGGTTCAGTGTTTAGTCGAATCAAAGGTAGTTATAAGTTGGTAATCATGTGGGCATTAAACCCTTAAAAGGGCACCCTCTGATTCCCGCTCTAACTAGATCAAATGTCGGGTCAAAGTTTGTACTAAAAAGTCAACAGAACTATAAGTTGCGAATTAACATGTAATTAGCAATGTAGAAGGCATGTAACCTATTTTATCACTCATATAACTTGGTAATAAGTATAAGAACAAGTCTAAGCATGTCCGACCCGACAATTTTCTGTTTAGACCCGGTTTGGAACCGAAAGTCACAAAACTTTGACTCTTGCTTTGACTTCAGTTCTGACCCGATTTAGCATGATTTAGAAATGCCTTAGAGCTTCATTAGGACCAAGTTACATGTTGGAATAACCCTCTGTGTTTGGCTCGTTGATTGCTCGATTCGTTTACACGTTTCCGTTAAATGCCTAATGTTGACCAATATACCCTTTTGACCATAAAACAAGAATTTTGGATATGTGAAAGCACAATAATTTTTTTTACTGATTTATAAACATGTCCCTAAATTTTCACATCAGTTGGAGGTCTAGATTAGGAGTTATGCTCATTAGCGTAATTAGAACGCCTTTTTGTAATTAAACGACGTCATTAGCATAAAGCCTATCTAAACCCGATTTTTGACACCAAACCTTTTATCCACTGATGTAATATAATATTTTGGGATTTTTAAAGATTTTTAATTATTTTTAACCTGCTCATAACATAAGGTTATGGCATTAATTCGGTAAATACCGAATATACCCTTTTTGGTTATAAAATGAGTTCTAGAAAGTATTTTGACGCCAATCCAGTTGCTACTGATTTTATTTAATAAATGAAGTATTTTGAACTTTATAACCTGTCCAGAAAACTTAGATTTCTGGTATAACCCAGAAATCGCTTAAAATGGCTTTTTAAGCGTATTAAACACATAGTTTATGTTTAAAACCATTTTTGTCATACAAGACTTATCACAACTGATATGGCCTATTAAAATAAGGTATTTTACTGATGTATTCAGACCCGAATCTCAGAATTATAAAATAACCTCTTTTATAATCTTTAAAATGACCAAAATACCCCTACGGGGCTTAAATTGAGATTAAACTCGTTTTGGGCATAATGGAAGATATCCTACTGATATCACAACATATTTAAGGCATATTAACTTAGGAAACCTGTATATGACTCTCATGGTTACCCGTTACGCTTATGGCGCGTTCGGTTCAGTTTATGTAACTAGTTTGCATAAATTAGCCGAGACGGGTCAAACCTTATCGTTTTTATCTCAAAATCTAGAACGTCGTTAGATTACCCATATTATACAAGTCTTCAAACTTGTCGGGTCTAAATCACATTCTATTCCGGTCTTCGCTTAATCGTGCGTTCGAACCGTATCTTTGTTAAAACTAACCGGTCTAAGTTTAGGCTTAATTAAAGACCCGTTAGGATTCTAATAGGTTATTATAAACCTTCGTTCCAGAATAGGAGACCCGGTAAAAGCTACACGCACTTGCTTATTGTGATTATTACTTTGCAAAGGTAAATACTTTTAACTTATTTTCCCTTATACGGGCTTGGGGTACGGTATATAAAATACCGCTTGGTCCGGCATTGAATCTTTAATCGAATAGAGGTTAAATCATTGATATGCTCCGTTTTGAAATGTTTTGTTTGCTTAAAGCCTTTGGGGGGTTAATGGCCATGTCCCGGATATCCTTGGCATCATCTTACGAGATGGCCACGACCTGAGCACGGGGTGTAGGCGTACACCCGTCAGTGCATAAATAAATAATGTGGTGTGTCTATTGATCTTTAACCCGGTCTACGGATCGGGCTACTGAACGCATAAGGAACATTAGATAACCTCCCGTTATGTATTGACCGGAGTACTTAGTCTTTGGTTATCACAATTAGTTGATTAGGTTAGTCCACTTATGTCTATGTAATTGTTCGATTAAACACATAATGGAAGTTAACTGCAAAACCTAAATTCCGGAGGAACCATTCCTTCTATTATTGAATACAATCTTATTTCTTTTTCGTATTTACAATCAATCAATCAAAATCAAATCGATAGTTTATTGTTTTTGTAGTTGTTAATCAACACTTGGCATCATACACTTTCCACAATCCTCCCTTGGTTCGATACCCTGCTTATTCTATACTAATAGTTTAAATAGGTTTTTGCATGTGCTTAACGACAGACATCAACCATAAAGATAGTGTCTCCAAATTTTAAGGGCAAAAATTATGGCTCCTAAGAGCATTCACATCCAATCCACTAAAAATATACATACATTCCACTAAAAACAACTCATATATCAATATATTTCCACTAAAAACAAATACTTTTTCTCTCTCATTTTCAATATATATTACATTTTCTCTCTCCTCCACTCACAACCACTTTCAATATATATTAAAAAAATATAGGGGGTGAACAGTGTCCCCCCAAATATACAGATGAACAGTAACATTTTCTCTCTCCTCCACTCACAACCACTTTTTATACTTCTTATATTTTAAAAACCCCTCACACAGATTTTGGTGGTTTGGATGAGAATGCTCTAACTCTAGATCATGGGTCGTATAATTCTCTTCATGATTCTTAAGTTGTCTAGAGGCATAGACTATAACCTTTTGACGTTGCATCAACACACATCCATAACCTAACTTAGAAGCGTCACAATAGACTATAAAGTGTTCATTTCCTTCTGGTAACGCGAGTATAGGTGCGTTGGTTAACTTTCTCTTTAGAATCCTAAAAGCTTTTTCCTGTTTTGGTCCCCATTCAAACTTAACTGATTTGCAGGTCAGTTTTGTTAAAGGAATAACTATTCTAGAAAAATCTTGAATGAAACTTTTATAATAACCTGCTAGTCCAAGAAAACTTCTCACCTACGTCGGTGATTCAGGGACTTTCCACTTAGTAATCGCCTCGATTTTTGTGGGATCCACATGAATTCCTTCATGATTAACCAGATGTCCAAGGAATTGCACTTCCTTTAACCAAAATTCGCTTTTTGTAAATTTAGCGTAAAGCTTTTCTTTTCTCAACAAATTTAAAAGTATATACAAATGCTCTGCATGATCTTCTTTACTCTTAGAGTAAATAAGAATATCATCTATAAAGACAATTATGAATTTATCCAGATATGGTTTACATATTATGTTCATCATGTCCATAAATGCGGCTGGGGCATTGGTTAAACCAAATGGCATGACTGTAAATTCATAATGACCATACCTTGTTCTGAAAGCAATTTTAGGAATGTACTCTTCCTGTACTTTCAATTGATGATATCCTGAGCGTAAATTGATCTTAGAAAAGAATCGAGCTCCTTGAAGTTGATCGAACAGATCATTGATTCTCGGTACTGGGTACCGATTTTTAATCGTGACCTTGTTCAGTTCTCGGTAATCAATGCACATACGCATTGATCCGTCCTTTTTCTTGACAAACAAGATTGGTGCTCCCCATGGTGATGAACTAGGATGTATGAAACCTTTCTCTAGAAGTTCGTCCAGTTGTTTCTTCAGTTCTTGCATCTCTACTGGTGCTAAACGGTAAGGTGCCTTGGCAATCGGTGCGGTTCCTGGTATTAGGTGAATTCTGAATTCAACCTCTCTATCTGGCGGTCGTTCCGGTAGCTCTTCTGGAAAACATCTGAGAATTTAGATACTACAGGAATATCTTTTAATTCTTTTCCTTTAGTGTTAATGATTATGGAAATCATATACACTAGTGATCCTTTCCTTGCGTAGCTTGTTGTTTTCATCATAGAGATGAATTTTGTGGACCTAGTTGGCTTATGTCCTTTAATTGTGATCTTTTCACCCTTTGGTGAACTTACTTGTACTGACTTTTGATCACATAGAATGCGGGCGGGGTTGGCTATTAACCAATCCATTCTTAATACGATATTAAATCCGGCCAGATCCATTGGATAAAGGTTAGCAATAAAATTATGGTTTAATATTTCTATTCTTGCTCCCTGCAAGATTTCAGTAATCTTAATGGATTCTCCATTTGTCGTTTCTACCAGACATTCTTGTTGAAGTTTAGTTAATGGTTGATTTAGAAGTTTGCAGAACGAAGTATTAATAAAACTTTGGTTTGCACTAGAGCCAAATAATACTTTAGGAAAATATCATTAACTAAAAACGTACCGGCAATCACATCCGGAATCATCTTGGCTTCTTCAGCTATCAGAACAAATGCTCTGGCGTTCTTGGTAGTTTTGTTGTTTGTTGCTAGAGCTAGTTTCGGACAGTTCGGTTTGATATGCCCGGTCTCTCCACAGTTAAAGCATAGCCTATTGCTGGGTTTCTTCTTGCATTCTTCTTCCTTGTGTCCTGATATTTTGCAGAAGTTGCAGTATATGGAACATCTTCCAGAATGCTTCTTCTTGCAGTACTTATAGTAAGGTGTAGAAGTAGAACCTGTACCTTTTCCACTGTTGGAATTACCGTAACGAAATTCCTGGGTAAGCTTTTGGGGCTAGGTTCTTTTTCTGGTTCTCTTCTTGCGTACGTACCAATTCATCAGTCAAGGTATTGGCTAGTTCTACGGCTTCTTCTATGGTTTGTGGTCTAGCTGCCTTGACTACGTGTCTTATTTCTCTAATTAATCCCCAGATGTAACGGGAGATTAATACTGGTTCTGGTGAGGCTAGGGTTGGCACTATTCTAGCATATTCGAAGAATACGGTAGTGTAACCCTTGCAGTCTATTCCAGTTATTTTAAGATTTAAGAACTTATTAGCGATTTGTTCTTTTTCATGAGGAGGACAAAATTTGCTTTCAAATATGTTCTTAAAGTCAGTCCATTCCATATTATAAATTGTATCACTTCCTCTAGACTGGAGAATAGTATTCCACCATTCTAAGGCAGCATTCTTAAAAGGATTAGAAGCAAACATAATCTTATCTTCATCTGCACATTTGCTTATTTTTAAGACTGCCTCTGTCTTTCTTATCCAGCGTAGAGCTGCAATGGCTCCTTCATTGTCAGAGAATTCTATTGGTTTGCAGGACCAGAATTCTTTGTAAGATCAACCATATGACATGGTTCTCCTTCTTTTTGGAATAGGTAATTGGAGTAGCGGTCCATTATTCATGTTGTGACTGGGTTCAGTAGGTGGTTGTTTACTTCCACTTATAGTTTTATTATTTTCTGCTTCCTTAACAGTCTTGATAATATATGGCATAGCGTCTATGATTCCTTGTGCTACTATGTGTTGGATGACACTGTTATCTATTTGGTTTCCATTATTATCATTATTCTGGTTTTTCTGATTTACTTTGTTGTCCATCTGGATTATAAACATTTATCAGGTATTAATATCATAGAATAAGATTTAATGCAAACAATCAGGCAAACAAATTGATCAAAATCGTTGAACATTGTGACTTTAACTCTTTTCGTATATATATCTGTGTAACACCTCGAAAATTCACGTCCTATAATGTATTGACACATGTCATAAGCTTGAACGTGTGAAAGAATACTCTAGAGGGACTAAAGTTGACAAACATGGAAAGCATGTGAATATAGAGGTTCAAAATGTCAACAATGGATAAATATATTTTTAAATAACCCTACATGATGTTTATACCTTCAAACGAATAAATCATGGATCATACGAAGCTAAATATGGAAGAAAGTAAGCCTTAACAGAATCATACGTGGGCCGCGTCCGATCCCCAGATGCAGAAAAATGGGACAACAACCTGTCTAAACGCAATAACCGACTTAAACAGATATTTCCACTCCAAGGGCGACCCCTACATGCTTTTTAGACCTTAGGGAACATCTGTGGATGATCCATGACCAATGGTAGACTTAGTTGTCAATAATCTAGTGAGATTAAAGCACTATATAAAGGGCCATTAGTTACAACTTTGATCATACCATCACCACTCAACTTCTGATCAATTCTGGAGCTCAAGGCCACTTTCTAAGGATCACAAATCGTGCATAGGACTTTTGTAAGTATACTTGACCTTCCTTAATTTAGTTTTACTTAGTTATTAGCTTAAAAGTCAAACCGTCGTAATTAACGTTTGACTTAGTGATTAATCACTATTGGTTCAGTGTTTAGTCGAATCAAAGGTAGTTATAAGTTGGTAATCATGTGGGCATTAAACCCTTAAAAGGGCACCCTCTGATTCCCGCTCTAACTAGATCAAATGTCGGGTCAAAGTTTGTACTAAAAAGTCAACAGAACTATAAGTTGCGAATTAACATGTAATTAGCAATGTAGAAGGCATGTAACCTATTTTATCACTCATATAACTTGGTAATAAGTATAAGAACAAGTCTAAGCATGTCCGACCCGACAATTTTCTGTTTAGACCCGGTTCGGAACCGAAAGTCGCAAAACTTTGACTCTTGCTTTGACTTCAGTTCTGACCCGATTTAGCATGATTTAGAAATGCCTTAGAGCTTCATTAGGACCAAGTTACATGTTGGAATAACCCTCTGTGTTTGGCTCGTTGATTGCTCGATTCGTTTACACGTTTCCGTTAAATGCCTAATGTTGACCAATATACCCTTTTGACCATAAAACGAGAATTTTGGATATGTGAAAGCACAATAATTTTTTTTACTGATTTATAAACATGTCCCTAAATTTTCACATCAGTTGGAGGTCTAGATTAGGAGTTATGCTCATTAGCGTAATTAGAACGGCTTTTTGTAATTAAACGACGTCATTAGCATAAAGCCTATCTAAACCCGATTTTTGACACCAAACCTTTTATCCACTGATGTAATATAATATTTTGGGATTTTTAAAGATTTTTAATTATTTTTAACCTACTCATAACATAAGGTTATGGCATTAATTCGGTAAATACCGAATATACCCTTTTTGGTTATAAAATGAGTTCTAGAAAGTATTTTGACGCCAATCCAGTTGCTACTGATTTTATTTAATAAATGAAGTATTTTGAACTTTATAACCTGTCCAGAAAACTTAGATTTCTGGTATAACCCAGAAATCGCTTAAAATGGCTTTTTAAGCGTATTAAACACATAGTTTATGTTTAAAACCATTTTTGTCATACAAGACTTATCACAACTGATATGGCCTATTAAAATAAGGTATTTTACTGATGTATTCAGACCCGAATCTCAGAATTATAAAATAACCTCTTTTATAATCTTTAAAATGACCAAAATACCCCTACGGGGCTTAAATTGAGATTAAACTCGTTTTGGGCATAATGGAAGATATCCTACTGATATCACAACATATTTAAGGCATATTAACTTAGGAAACCTGTATATGACTCTCATGGTTACCCGTTACGCTTATGGCGCGTTCGGTTCAGTTTATGTAACTAGTTTGCATAAATTAGCCGAGACGGGTCAAACCTTATCGTTTTTATCTCAAAATCCAGAACGTCGTTAGATTACCCATATTATACAAGTCTTCAAACTTGTCGGGTCTAAATCACATTCTATTCCGGTCTTCGCTTAATCGTGCGTTCGAACCGTATCTTTGTTAAAACTAACCGGTCTAAGTTTAGGCTTAATTAAAGACCCGTTAGGATTCTAATAGGTTATTATAAACCTTCGTTCCAGAATAGGAGACCCGGTAAAAGCTACACGCACTTGCTTATTGTGATTATTACTTTGCAAAGGTAAATACTTTTAACTTATTTTCCCTTATACGGGCTTGGGGTACGGTATATAAAATACCGCTTGGTCCGGCATTGAATCTTTAATCGAATAGAGGTTAAATCATTGATATGCTCCGTTTTGAAATGTTTTGTTTGCTTAAAGCCTTTGGGGGGTTAATGGCCATGTCCCGGATATCCTTGGCATCATCTTACGAGATGGCCACGACCTGAGCACGGGGTGTAGGCGTACACCCGTCAGTGCATAAATAAATAATGTGGTGTGTCTATTGATCTTTAACCCGGTCTACGGATCGGGCTACTGAACGCATAAGGAACATGTAATTCTTTTACAAGTATTATATTTAAATAATTATCCCAAGTTATAAAAAGTTTGTGCCACGTGCATTCAAATCAATTTTATTAAACTTTTCAAAATGAGTCAGTTGAATGTATTTACCAGTGTAAACTGACGTATTTTCCCAAAAAGGTTAAGTGCAGGTACTACGCGAACTAGGCTGGCATTCTCCTAGCGTCCACAATAAGTCTCGCAAGCTTGGATGTCAAAACTGTTGAACAATGTTTGTTGGTGCACTACATCTGTCGACTTCGTCTTGTATCGAGTCTTACTTTAGTTAGAATAGATCAGGGCACGTAAAATGAGAAAATGTGAGAGAATTAGAAGATTTCGCTTGAAAGTGTGTAATGTATTTGAGTTTTCGCTTGAAGCCTCAAGCGAAATCATCATATCAGATTTCGCTTGAGTGATGCTGAAGCGAAATCTCAAAGTCTATATATAGGGGTTCAGTGTCAAGCGAAATTAGAAGTTGTCAGAAGTTGTATTTGAGTGATTCCATACCGAGGTGCTGCCGGTGTGAGAACTGATTGTATTCGTGTTCAAATATCAATATAATCAGTGTTAAAGTGAAGATTCAGCTGTTTTATAGTCAAATACTTGTTTTCCGCACCTGTATTTGATGGAATTCCTCTGAACTGACTCGTTTAGGTCGTGAACCCGGTCCTTACAATTGGTATCAGAGCTCAGGAGGAGGAGTTCTGCAAAATTCAGCCGAAATCGATCAAAATTTCTTACTTCTACACCTTCTTTCATCAGTTCAGAAAATTTTCACGGTCAAAATTGATTCAATTTCTCACGGATTGTTTAAAAGTACTAGATAACAAACCCTTGAAAGTTTCACAGCAAAATTCGACCTAAAAGTGATCAAAATCGACATTTGAATGGAGTTCGCTTGAACAGTTCAATATTATTGGACGATTTCGCTTGAATTTTCAAGCGACACTTAACATTTCGCTTCAAACAGAGTTCGTTTTCGCTTCAAGGTGTTCGCTTCAGGGTTCGTTTTCAGGATCGCTTCAAAGTATTTCGCTTCAAGAACTTCGCTTAAGAGTTGTTCAGTTTAATTGTTTCGCTTGAAGGGTATCGCTTGAAAGATTATTTCGCTTGAAGAAAGTTCAGTTGACCAGTTCGCTTGAAAGCTACAAATTGACTATTTCGCTTGAAAGAATCTGTTATTGAAACATGGACAACGATTTTCACAACGCATTTGCAACATCGCCTAGTTCATCTTCCATTGCTCAGAACATGAATTCAGAAAACAAAACGGGGACGACTCAGAAACCCCCGAAGCTTATGGGAATTGAAGAATACTACGGATGGAAAGATAGATTCGAAAACTGGGTGCAGGCAAATCATTTGAGATCATGGGAATGTATTTTAACAAAGTATACTCCACCACAAACCGAAATGCAGACTGAAAAACAGCTTTCAGATTTTAGTAAGGAAGAAAGGGAAATATACCGAGCTGAAAAGATGATGATCAGTTTACTTCAACAGGCCATCAAAGAAGACATCTTCATACTACTTCAACATGACAAAACATCACAATCATTATGGGATGCTCTAAAAATTAAGGTTGAAGGCAGTACGAGTATGATTAAAAGCAAGAAGGCATTGCTTAAAAAGGAATTTGATTTGTTCACAAGTTTGCCCGGAGAAGATACGAAGAAACTCATTGAACGATATTGTCACTTAGTGAGAACAATGTCAATGATGAACATTAAAAAGGAAAATGATGAATGGGTGGATAAACTTGCTGATGCGTTACCTCAGAAAGAGTGGGGAACTTATTTGATGATACTGAAGAATACTGGAGTTTATGATAGATTGTCGATCTCTCAGTTCATTGAAAAGATTGAAAGTCAGGATTTGGAACAGCAGAAGATCGCAAGGATGAATAATCCGAGTGGTCAACAGGATGTAAAGATGTATTACAAGGGTAGTGTTCCGACTTCAGAAGCTGAGAGAAGTCCGAAAATTCAGACTGCTTATAGTGTTGGAGATTCTACAGAAAAGACTGATCAAAACTCAAACAAAAGCAACAGTGGTTTCTCATTGTATCCTAGTGTTAATCCGAAAAGCTCATCAGAAAGTTTTCAATCTCAAAGCACAAAGATGGGAAATGGTTGTGTGATTCAATGCAACATAGCTCTAAATCTTCCAGAAGGTCAAAGTTTTTCTGAAGACATTGCGAAAGATCATATGGCATTACTTGGTTCCGTGCTTATCTCATATGAAGGTTTAGTGGCTGGTCGAATTGGAAATCCTATGCTTACTAAAGAGGATTACGACCAAATAGATGCTGAAGAGATGGAACTAATGGATATCAAATGGTGTCTTGCAAGTGTTCTTAGACGTGCTGAGAAGTTCAAGACAATTACCGGGAGAAATGATTTTCTTGATGCTTGTGTTTCTACTTTAGGTTTTGATAAATCTAAAGTTACGTGTTTCAGGTGCAGGGAAAAAGGTCATTTTAAGCGGGAATGCAAGAACAGGGAAGTTAGTGGTGCTCAGAATTCATTTGGAAAAGATGACTACTACCGGAAAGCCATTTATCAGCAAGTTGGTCAGACACAAGAGTTACAGACGGCTCATGGTAGAAAGATTGAAGATTCAAAGAAAGGATGTTTGGTAGATTTCAATTGGAGCAACTACATTTCTTCTAACAGCACAGCATGTATAGTGGACCAAAATGATGAACAACTACCTGAAGGATTCAGTTGGGATATGTTTGTTGATGAAAAGGGAGATTTCAAAGCTTTCATTGCAAAGATTGTTAGAGAACCAGATCTGTTTGCTACTTGGATGAGATCAATTGGTGAAACAGTGAAAGATCAATCGAGTACATCTGAAGAAAGTTCAGAAAGTGTTGATTCTGAATCATTAAGTACAGATGAGAGTGTGCAAAATGAGAATACTTCAGAAAAAGAAGTTGTTTTTGATCAAACACCATCTGATTCTGGTGTTTCAGATGCTGAGTCTGAAAAATCTGTAGAGTTTGATCAAACACCGATAAAGAGTAGCAGTGATGATGAGGAAGAGAAACATATTAATATTGCTAAAAATCATCTTTCTCCTGAAAGTTTTCATTTTTATTTTGCAGATCGCATGAAGAAATTGAAGGAGAAACAAGCTGCAAAAGAACAACAACAAAATGAGGAAGCTGAAGTAGTTGTTGAAGAAAAGGTAACTGAAGCTGAGAAGGTAAATGATGAAGAAAATGTGATTGAAGTGGTAAAAACAATCGAGATTGAGAAGATTGTTGAAGTTGAAAAACCTTGCAAGAAGTGTTTGGAAGCTTGCAAAAGTTGTGAAGAAAAAGATGTTACACTGTTTGATAGAGAAAGACTGATAGAAAAGCTATTATCTGATATCAGCTATGTGAAAGAATCGTACAGCGTGTTGAACAGAACTGTGACAGGTCTTCAAACAACAAACTCTGAAAGAGAAAAAGCTTTAACGATGACGAATTCTACATTAATGGCAAAGCAAAAGGCAATTAATCATTACATTGAAGAAAATGCTAATCTAAAGCAAGAGTTGGAGAAAGAAAAGATTGAGAATGAAAGGATCAGAAGGTTATTACTGAGTTATTCTTGTTCTAATTATGTTATTGATCGAGTTTATCCTACTGTTGCAGGTTTTGAAGCATTTCAGGATGAGAAGCAAAAGAATGAGACTGGTAAGAAATCGACTGTTAAATACAACAAGTGTCCGCCTCCTATCTGGGAAGGGTATTCTCCTAGAAAACCAAATGAGGAGCAAGTCGAAAAAGCAGTCAATATAAAGTTAAAATCCGAGACAACTGATGGTTTACCAGATAACATTGATATCATGTTTACCTCGTCTGATACTGATCATGAGTCTGAGTTAATCAAAAAGGTGGTCGATCAGGTGTTGGATACTGAGGAGGTGTCTGAGTCAAAGTTTGAGTCTGGGGGTTCAAGTTCGTCAGTCAACAGTTCAAAATCATCGGAAAAACGGTCTTACAGTAAAGAATTTTTGTTATCAAAGGCAAATTTGGATGATGAAATATTTGAAGTTGCATATACTTTAAATGATTCGGACAAATTATACTCTGACAAAGAGTTTCCGATTAGAAGTGTTCGTTTTGACATGATTAAAAAGGTTTTCAAAATGACGGAAATTAATTTTTCTGAAATTAAGGATCTAAAATCTACTGAAAAACCTAAAAAATACACTTCTAGAGTTCAACAAAGGTTAAACAAGAAAAAAGGGAAAAAGAATTACAATTCTGATTCTAGTTTTCAAAAGAAAACAAATCAAAATTGTAATTACAAAAAGAAAGGTCTTGGTTTTACTCCACCTGAAAATCGTAAAAATGAAAAATATGTTAGAGATTTTAAATCAAAAATGACATATGTTGCAGGTAAAAGCTATGAAGAGGAGTCAAATAGCTCATTCTTGAGAAAATCAAATCAAGAGTTCCTTGCTGAAAGAAAAAGAACAGGAACTGGAGTTTTTCATCAAATTGGAGTTTTTTAACCAAAAGACACAAGAACTTGTTTTCAATGTCAAGTTGTTGGACACATCGCTCACAATTGTCCAAACAAAGTCAACAGAAAACAGGGAGTATCTGAAAAACTTAAAGAAAAAGTGGTTGAAAAGAATGATTCACCAACTACAAACTTCAAAATTGTTGAAAATTCAAAAAATGAAGTTGGTGAAAATTCTAAAAGATTGTACAAAAAGAGTGCAAAAGACAATCAAAAATGGATTGTTAAAAAAAACAGATGAACAATCTGGCAATGAATCTGATTCCACAAAATCAGAGGAGTCACAAGATGAGATCAAAGATTTGATGAATGATGTTGACATTAAATCACTGAGTGTGGAAGAGATTAAACAAATGGTTGATAAAGTAGAAAGCTCAGATTTTGATGTTGAGAAAGCATTTAATGAAAATGTTAAGAAAATTTTTAAGAAAATGCTTGATGGGAAAGTAAAGGGGGTTAAAGATTTTTATGCTACTAAAAAAGCAACTTACAACCCTACTGCTCAGGAATTGGAAGCCACCAAGTCAAATAAGACTTGGGTGGAAGTTTGCTTTCCTTAAAGTCTTAGGACATGCCGGAGATCCCAAGTGTGTAATCGTGGATCAGGAATCGGCATCATTCTTGTTAAGATAGATTTTGTGAATGAATTTTATAATGAAAATTTTGGCAAGTCATAATGCAGGAATCGCTGGAGCTTCCAGGTTGGTAAGTGTGAAGCAGGAATCGGCATTCTGATTGGTAAAATGGTGATGTAGACGTAACATTCCTACAAGTGATATTGTGTTCTACATGTGGTAATTTTTACAATTGATATAGAAGATGCATACATGCAAGTAGTAAATCAGGGACATTAATTTGTACTTGATCTGCTACAAGTGGTTAAGAATAGACAATGTGATGAACCACACCCCGAATCTACAAATGACTATATCATAAAAACTTATTTTCCGGAAAAATCATTTTGATTAAAACAAACTTAAGTGTTTTGAAATCTAAATGAGAAAATAGTTTTGTGATAAGAGGGAGTTCTGATTGTTTATGCCGAGTGAATGGCGATTTGATGCAATTCAATATCAGTTGTCACTTTATTGTACAGTTTGTTTTCAAATTTCCTAAAATGTGTTTGCATTTTAGGGGGAGTAAATTTTTCAGAAAATCCAAAAACATTTGAAAATTTGAAAAAGACAAAAACATGATAAAATTCAAAAATGAGTTTTTGTTGCATATAGAGGAAATGATAGTACATCAGTGGACTATCACAACATGCTAAAGAAATGTAATGCTAAAATGTGATAAACAATCTTACTGCGGATATGTCAGTAGGTTTTTGCACATTTAGTAGATTGTGACGAGATATAAACCTAAATTTCAAACTTGCTTGTTCTGTGGGATAACACAAACTTGGATATATAGGTAACCCCTGAAATATTGTTTGAAAGGTCCCTTATTCTGAGATACTAGGTCTTTATGCTCAGTGATATCTGGGGTATTATCCCGGGACTTCTGATTTTGCGGAAGCAATGGCCTAGTCCCCGGAGAATACTTTCTGCTTGCTTGAAAAATAGCATCACCCTCAGCTAAAAATGATGAAACATTGAAAAATGCTAATCATGGCTGTTGTAATTCAAAAGATCCTCTAAAGGGGACACACCTAAAAGTCAACTAGGCTCTCTGCTGAACGGAAGTTCTGACCTGAGCTATCACGGTTGCATAATTTATTCCCCTGACAGATATCATCTGTGGTATACTCACCTGTAAGACTGAATATTGGGATCTGGATACGGGAGTATATTCAAGTAGTGGGACACACGGATAAGTTTAAGTAGCTTAAAACATTAACAACGTATCTCAGATCAGTTGAACTTTGTGTGAAAATTTAAGTGGACAAATATACTGACAATCTAGGTAAATTGTTTAGAACTTAATATGAAATGAAGCTTAACGGTGTTAGTGATCTGTCTCAGAAACTGATATGATCCTCTTGCACAAACTCACAAAAATATTGTTTGTAAATATTTTTTATTGCATTCCTTTACAATCAAAAATTACAAAAAGATTTTTAGTGTGTTTTAGCATAAATTTTGAAAAATTCAAAAAGATTTTTGACAATTGATATTGGAAAGCTGATTGTCAAAGTTTCAAGTGCTAAACATGATGATTTGGTTGTGAGGGGGAGTGAATCTTAAAATGTAAAAAGGTTTGTTAAAATTCTTACAATTGGTATTTTAAAAACCTACATTTGGTTCATCATTGGTTTTTGATATGAAAGAGAATTATCTGATTATATCAGATTGTTGGTGCATTTAAATTGTTAAATTTAGAAAATTTATTTCTGGGTTAAGATTGTTTCAGGTGAGCCAGGTTAATTCATTCAAAGCTTACAAAAATCAGACTCTGATCATGAATCTAAAAGTTTGCTAGCTGCTGATGCTGATGAACTTAAGGAATCAAGAGATCTGATCAAGAGAATTAGATGAGATCCAGGCAATGATCTTGTAAACAACATTTGAGTCAGACATCGATCCTAAAGCAGATGTTGCTGAAGAACAAATGAATGCCAGCAAATCGTGAGGGGGAGTCTGATAGAGCAAGGTGATTCTAGAGAAGAAGGTAGAGAGAGAAAAGCCCAGAGACTGATCAAGAATGAAGATGTGAAGACACAGCATTGGTGTGACTCGATAGTCGACTCGTCAACATCTGAGGGGGAGTCTGTTGGTGCACTACATCTGTCGACTTCGTCTTGTATCGAGTCTTACTTTAGTTAGAATAGATCAGGGCACGTAAAATGAGAAAATGTGAGAGAATTAGAAGATTTCGCTTGAAAGTGTGTAATGTATTTGAGTTTTCGCTTGAAGCCTCAAGCGAAATCATCATATCAGATTTCGCTTGAGTGATGCTGAAGCGAAATCTCAAAGTCTATATATAGGGGTTCAGTGTCAAGCGAAATTAGAAGTTGTCAGAAGTTGTATTTGAGTGATTCCATACCGAGGTGTTGCCGGTGTGAGAACTGATTGTATTCGTGTTCAAATATCAATATAATCAGTGTTAAAGTGAAGATTCAGCTGTTTTATAGTCAAATACTTGTTTTCCGCACCTGTATTTGATGGAATTCCTCTGAACTGACTCGTTTAGGTCGTGAACCCGGTCCTTACAATGTTTCCTATTTATTTTTCATCCACCTGTGGATTATTATCAATTGTTTGTGATACTTGATATTACAATATTATTCGGTTGAAATATATCTTTCATTTGCTTCCGCTGTGCATTTAAATATTGTGTTGTTTGACTGTAATGTTACCAACGACGTCACGATACTCCACCACCGGGCCCACCGGTAATACGTGGAAATATCGGGGTGTGATAGGTTGGTATCAGAGCCAACATTGAGTGAATTAAACACTAGCCTTTTGTGTTTAATCTCAATGACACAATTGCACATTCCTAAATTTTCGAGTCTAGACAAATAACATAGGACAAATTCTGTTTTGTTTTATTTTGTCTTTTATTTTATATATATTCTTGTTGTTGCCTGTGTTTATATTGACAGGTTTAACAATGCCGCCAAGATTCAGAAGAGGAGGAAGAGGCAAGGGGCCAATCACCGCCCCCAACGATCACGAAGTCGGGCCTTCGCACCGGCGAGCTCCTTCTACTACTGTGAGTGCCGATTCGAGGAGCCTGGAGGACCTATACAGAACCCGCTAGACGGTCTGTCTCGCACAGCTCGACACCTCCCTATCATCATTCCTTTGGGCCGCATTCGGAAAACGAGCCCGATAACCCACAGCCTTCATATATACCTCTCCAGCGATCTCTTTCGCACAATTCCTTTGGAAACCCCACTCCTGTCTTTCAGGGCCGGTTCAACCCGGCAAACTATATTCAAGAACCAGTGGGTTTTAACCTATTGGGACCAGAGGACCACTTCTCAGAAGACAATGCAACGGACATGGACGAGGACACGGATCCCGTCGAACCTGCAAGCGGTACCCCCAACCATCCCATCGAGATCTCTGATGGATCTTCTTTCCACGGATCAACCTACGGTGGTCCAGACAGTTACCAAGCGAGGTTTAACCACCATGAATGGTATTTCACACCTTCACACCATTCATCACCTCACCAACAGCAGCAGCAGCAGGATCCCTCTGGGGATTCGCACTTCGTGGCAGTCACGCCACCGCCTCCACCACCGCCAGTTCATCAAGCACCTCCAAAACCACCAAGGCGTAGGAGAACGGGCGCACGTATATCTGCGCGAGCAGGGGATTTTCACTTCAGCACCCCTCGACACTCCAGTGGCAGTCACTACCCGCCACTGCAAGAAGACCCACAGATGGGTGGGCCCTCAAACCCAATTCCAGAGGTGAGTTCTGCACCAGTTACACCACAGCCACCACCGATGGGTTTTGATAACCCGATTCCTGCATACGCCGGTTCAATGGCGTACAATCCGTTTGAGCAGCCGGCTCACACTCATTATAACTATGCTGAAGACCCTTACCAAGTGTCATCAAACTACCTCGCCCTTCACCCTGAAGGACCGTATGGAGCTCATTGGGGAGTGGGATATCCAACTCATGGATATCAAGTACCTGCTCGACCACCGATTCGACAGCAGTCGCAGCCACCACGATTTTCCCCACAGGAACAGGAGGAAATCCTCCAAAGACTAAGTCGGGTGGAGCACGAGTTCCAAGAAGAACACAGGAACAACAGGGGCTTCCTCAAAGGCCTGGCAAGCTTGCTAAAGGGGAAGAAGAAGAGGGATCATTAAATCCCTATATGTATTGTTGTATTTCCTATTTCAATCAAGTCCCTGCGTGGACATTTATCTGTGTATTTAGTCCCTGCGTGGACTTGTCTTTTAGTCCCTGTGTGGACATCTGTTTAAGTAATTGGTCCCTGCGTAGACTTGTATTTTAGTTTGGCCCCTGCGTGGGTGAATTGCTCTGTTAAAAGTCCCGTTTAGGTCGATGCGTACTTTTTAAAATGTTAATGGAATGTTAAGATTATAAATTTCATTTTTGTCACTATATGCATAAATATATTATACATGAAATAAATAAATCAAATTAATTCCTTTTAAAATAATCTGCCTATTATATATTACATAAGAATCTCAAAGGTATAACCTAGCTTACATGTCATTATAAGACTTGGCCAAGATCGTAAGACCTGTTTAAAAGATTCGGATCCTTGTTAACACCTGAAAACATGTTAACGCTCCTGGCAGACGTGATTAGTTAAAATCACACACGTCATTCTTGTATAAGGAATCTTCAAAAGATTCCTAACCTAACTTAATGATCTATAAATCATAGATTTGAATCATCAATTAAGATTATCATATTTTGACCATACATTGGTAATATAGTGCCTACGGGCCATACTCATTGTCATATAAGACAAAAGACAGTAGTAGTCTACGACTCCCTGTCAGAGAAAAGTAATGAACTATGTTCAAACCTTAATGCCTTGATTCTCCAAAATCATGGCTTATGATTTAAAAATGTCCCTGTGACTAGGCCTTATGTGCCACTAATAATACTGTTATTGTTTTTTTTTTTTTTTAGGATAGGTTATAGTAAAATCCTAAATAAATGTGAGTAACAAATTAACCAAATATGGTCTATGTTTACCATGGTTAATGAATTGCCATAAAAGGCAATTCCATAATAAACTCCCAAATAAATTATTGTCGATATCTTATGTAACAGTTCAAGATACATGGCGGACTCAGACGAAATCAATAGTCGGCCAAGGGAGAATAATGACACCACCAGGTTCAATGTGTCTGGTGCTGAACTCCAGGCATTAATCGACAATGCCGTCACAAAAGCCTTGGATAGGTAGTATAGTGAAACAAGTGGTACTCGAAGCAGAGCCCAATCAGTACCCCATTCCAAGCCTAAGACTCATTCTGAGGCTCACAGCAAGCCACCCTCCAAGAAGGAAGAACCCAAGAAAGACGATGACGATCGTCACTCTTCAAACCAGCAAAGTGTCCCATCTCAAAGGATCGTGCTGAATCAAGGACCCCGTGATAAGGGTTGCTCCTACAAATACTTTGTGTCATGCAAACCCAGGGATTTCACTGGGGAAAAGGGGGCTATAGACTGCATGACATGGCTGGATGAGATGGACACAGTGGTTGATATCAGCGGGTGCGCTGATAGAGATGTGGTAAAGTTTGTGTCTCAATCGTTCAAAGGTAAGGCCTTAGCCTGGTGGAGATCGTTGATTCAAGCTACTGGGAAAATCCCATTGTACAATATGACTTGGGAACAGTTTGTGTCGTTAATCAAGGAGAACTACTGCCCTCAGCATGAGGTAGAGAAAATTGAATCGGATTTTCTGTCATTGGTAATGAAAAATCTGGATTGCCAAGCTTACCTTACGAGCTTTAATACAATGTCAAGGTTGGTTCCTTATCTGGTGACCCCGGAACCCAAAAGAATAGCTCGTTTCATTGGGGGTTTAGCCCCAGAGATCAAGGCAAGTGTAAAAGCCTCTCGGCCAGCTACTTTCAGATCTGTAGCTGATATATCCTTGTCCCTCACACTGGACGCGGTCAGACAGGGATCGATGAGGAACACGGATGCCGAGAAAAGGAAGCGTGAAGATGACAATTCACGACGGTCAGATAAGAAGCACCGGGGAAACAATGACCACAAGAAGGGGTCTGGTTCTAAGAAGGATGGGCATCAACCTGGAGATAAGCCCAAGTGTAAGATCTGTCAGAAGCACCACTTTGGGAGGTGCAGACTTGAGTCAAAATCCCAGTCTCAGTCGAGGCTATGTGGGATTTGCAAATCTTCAGAACATAAGACCCTAGAGTGCAAGAAACTGAAGGACGCAACGTGCTACAGTTGCAACGAAAAAGGGCACATTAAGACAAATTGCCCAAAATATGCAAAGAAAGCTGATGAAGGAAAGAAGACCAATGCTAGGGTCTTCAGGGTGGATGCAAAGGAAGCTGTGCAGGACGATAACGTGATCACAGGTACCTTTCTCATAAACGATGTCTATGCAAGAGTGCTTTTTGATTCAGGCGCTGATAAGTCATTCATAGATAATAAGTTTTGTAAATTGTTGAACTTACCTTTTAAAACCTTAAGTGTGAAATTTGAAGTGGAGTTAGCAGATGGCACCTTAGAAACCGCCTCAACCATATTAGATGGATGTTTAATATCCATTAAGAACCACTCTTTTCCTTTGTCCCTACTTCCTTTGAAATTAGCCGGTTTCGACATAGTTTTGGGTATGGACTGGTTATCTCATAACCAGGCCCAGATTGTCTGCAATAAGAAGCAAGTGGTGATCAAGTCTCCATCTGGTGAGTCACTTACCATTCAGGGAGATACCCAGTATGGACTGCCTGAGCAAGTAACTATGCTCAAGGCCTCCAAGTGTTTGAAGAAGGGTTGTGTCATCTACATGGCACAAATGACTATTGATGAGCCGAAACCGAAGATGGAGGACATCCCTGTCATTTCTGAATACCCTGAAGTTTTTCCTGAAGAACTACCTGGTTTACCACCAGATAGGCAAGTGGAATTCAGAATTGACATCATCCCTAGAGCAGCACCTGTTGCTAGAGCGCCTTATAGGTTGGTACCAATAGAGATGAAGGAATTGAGAATGCAACTAAATGAATTGCTAGCCAAGGGTTTCATTAGATCTAGTTCGTCTCCTTGGGGAGCACCAATCTTATTTGTCAAGAAGAAGGATTGATCGATGCGCCTGTGCATCGATTACCGTGAGCTTAATAAGGTCACTATCAAGAATAGGTACCCATTGCCCAGAATCGACGATCTGTTCGATCAGCTTCAAGGGGCAAGTTACTTCTCTAAGATCGATCTGAGGTCAGGCTATCATCAATTGAAGGTTAAAGATGAAGATGTACACAAGACTGCATTTAGAACTCGTTATGGTCACTACGAGTTCCTAGTGATGCCTTTTGGTCTCACTAATGCACATGCCGCATTCATGGATCTCATGAATCGCGTCTGCAAGCCCTACTTGGACAAATTTGTTATCGTCTTCATTGACGACATCCTCATCTACTCGAAGAACCAAGCTGATCATGAGAAGCATCTTCGATGTATTCTTTCACTACTTCAACAGGAGAAGCTTTACGCCAAATTTACGAAGTGTGAATTCTGGCTTCGAGAAGTCCAATTCCTTGGACATGTGGTTAGTGAGCGTAGTATCCAAGTGGATCCCGATAAGGTTGAAGCTGTCATGAATTGGCAAGAGCCGAAGACGCCCACAGAAATTCGCAGTTTCTTGGGATTGGCAGGATATTATAGGCGATTCATTGAGAATTTTTCAAGGATTGATGTACCCCTAACTTCTTTGACTAGAAAGAAAATAAAGTTCGATTGGGGCCCTAAGCAGCAAGAATCCTTTGATATCCTTAAACAAAAGCTAAGCAATGCACCTGTGTTGACATTGCCTGATGGGATAGAAGAGTTTGTGGTATATTGTGATGCATCACACACCGGGATGGGATGTGTGCTTATGCAGAAAGGAAAAGTTATTGCCTATGCTTCACGTCAGTTAAAGGTGCATGAAAAGAATTACACCACCCATGACTTGGAGTTGGGTGCCGTTGTATTTGCACTGAAGCTATGGAGGCACTATTTATATGGTATCAAGTGTGTGATCTATTCTGATCACAAGAGCCTCCAGCACCTGTTTAACCAAAAGGATTTGAACATGAGGCAACGACGTTGGATGGAAACTTTGAATAATTATGATTGTGAGATAAGATACCATCCTGGCAAGGAGAATGTAGTCGCCGATGCCTTGAGTCGAAAGGAAAGGGTGAAACCCATCCGAATCAATGCCAAGAGCATTGAGATAAAGAATGGGTTGAACGAAAGGTTGTTAGCTGCACAGAAGGAAGCTGTGTTGGAAGCTAACTATCCTAACGAAAAGCTAGGAGTAACTGAAGAACAGTTATCCTATGGCAAGGACGGAATCCTAAGGTTAAATGGACAAATATGGGTTCCAGTTTACGGAGGACTTCGGGATGTTATCCTCCAAGAAGCCCGTAGTTCTAAATATTCCGTTCATCCTGGAGCTGATAAGATGTACCAGGATCTAAAGGCAAACTATTGGTGGATAGGCTTGAAGAAGTATGTAGCTGCCTATGTAGCTAAATGCTTGACGTGTGCGCAAGTCAAAGCAGAACATCAGAAGTCGTCAGGTTTACTACAACAGCCAGAACTTCCCACGTGGAAGTGGGAAATGGTGACGATGGATTTCATCACCAAGTTTCCAAAAACAAGGAAAGGAAATGATACGATATGGGTGATAGTGGACAGACTGACTAAGTCAGCACATTTCCTACCCATCAAGGAGACCTATAGCTCCGACATGTTAGCCCAATTATACGTAGATAAGATTGTAGCTTTACATGGTGTACCTGTGTCTGTTATCTCTGACAGAGATACTAGATACACATCACATTTTTGGAAAAGTTTCCAACAATCTTTGGGCACGCGCTTAAATTTCAGTACGGCTTACCATCCTCAGACTGACGGCCAGAGTGAGCGTACAATCCAAACCTTGGAAGACATGCTTCGTGCATGTGTGATTGACTTAGGTGGTAGTTGGGATAACCACCTGCCGTTAATCGAATTCTCCTACAACAACAGCTACCATACCAGCATTAAGGTTGCGCCCTTCGAGGCCCTATATGGTAGAAAGTGCAGAACGCCCGTTTGTTGGGCGGAAGTTAGAGATGTCCAATTGTCAGGACCTGAAATAGTCTTTGAAACGACAGACAAGATTATCCAGATTCATGACCGTCTGAGAGCTGCCCGAGATAGGCAGAAAAGCTACGCAGATTTAAAGCGTAAACCTTTTAACTTCGAGGTAGGTGACAAAGTACTGCTTAAAGTATCACCCTGGAAGGGAGTGATGCGATTTGGCAAGAAAGGCAAGTTAAGCCCAAGGTACATAGGGCCATTCGAAGTCATCGAACGTGTCGGATCAGTTGCCTATAAGTTAAACTTACCTGAAGAGCTCAGTGGTATTCACAATGTATTCCACATCTGCAATCTGAAGAAGTGTTTCGCTGATGAATCACTAGTCATACCACATACAGATGTGCACATAGAAGAGAGCTTGAAGTTTGTCGAAAAACCTGTGTCGATCGAGGATCGACAGGTTAAGAAGCTTCGAAGGAAGCATGTGCCTATTGTAAAGGTAAAATGGGATGCCCGTAGAGGTCCCGAGTACACGTGGGAGGTGGAGTCCACAATGAAAGAAAAGTACCCTCATTTGTTTCAGTAAATTTCGAGGTCGAGATTTCTTTTAAGGGGGTGAGGATGTAACACCTCGAAAATTCACGTCCTATAATGTATTGACACGTGTCATAAGCTTGAACGTGTGAAAGAATACTCTAGAGGGACTAAAGTTGACAAACATGGAAAGCATGTGAATATAGGGGTTCAAAATGTCAATAATGGATAAATATATTTTTAAATAACCCTACATGATGTTTATACCTTCAAACGAATAAATCATGGATCATACGAAGCTAAATATGGAAGAAAGTGGGAGATTACAAACTACAGGGGTTAAATGTGTCAACATGTTTAAAGTATACCTCTGAGTGACCTTTTAGCAAACCCAAAGCTTTGTAACGATTAATTATGCTCACTAGAATGCACGATAAAAATTTCATAAAGTTTCGTTAACATATGAGAAAGTTATGATCAAATTCGTATACGAGGGGTTAAAGCGTCAACGTTGAAAATTATGACTTTTCGGATAAACATCAAGTGACCAAGGACTTAACAAAGTGGGTATAAGTCTTGAAGCCCTTATAAGTAAATGTGAAGGGCTCATAATGCAAGAAATAAGGTTGAGTGACCTTTCGAAGGACCAAGAGCCAAGATGCAAAAACTAGAAAAGTTTTAAATCTGACAGCATGACTCAGGCGGGCCGCGTAAGCCTTAACAGAGTCTTACGCGGGCCGCGTCCGATCCCCAGATGCAGAAAAATGGGACAGCAGCCTGTGTAAATGCAATAACCGACTTAAACAGATATTTCCACTCCATGGGCAACCCCTACATGCTTTTTAGACCTTAGGGAACATCTGTGGATGATCCATGACAAATGGTAGACTTAGTTGTCAATAATCTAGTGAGATTAAAGCACTATATAAAGGGCCATTAGTTACAACTTTGATCATACCATCACCACTCAACTTCTGATCAATTCTGGAGCTCAAGGCCACTTTCTAAGGATCACAAATCGTGCATAGGACTTTTGTAAGTATACTTGACCTTCCTTAATTTAGTTTTACTTAGTTTTTAGCTTAAAAGTCAAACCGTCGTAATTAACGTTTGACTTAGCGATTAATCACTATTGGTTCAGTGTTTAGTCGAATCAAAGGTAGTTATAAGTTGGTAATCATGTGGGCATTAAACCCTTAAAAGGGCACCCTCTGATTCCCGCTCTAACTAGATCAAATGTCGGGTCAAAGTTTGTACTAAAAAGTCAACAGAACTATAAGTTGCGAATTAACATGTAATTAGCAATGTAGAAGGCATGTAACCTATTTTATCACTCATATAACTTGGTAATAAGTATAAGAACATGTCTAAGCATGTCCGACCCGACAATTTTCTGTTTAGACCCGGTTCGAAACTGAAAGTCGCAAAACTTTGACTTTTGCTTTGACTTCAGTTCTGACCCAATTTAGCATGATTTAGAAATGCCTTAGAGATTCATTAGGACCAAGTTACATGTTCGAATAACCCTCTGTGTTTGGTTCGTTGATTGCTCGATTCGTTTACACGTTTCCGTTAAATGCCTAATGTTGACCAATATGCCCTTTTGACCATAAAACGAGAATTTTGGATATGTGAAAGGACAATAATTTTTGTTACTGATTTATAAACATGTCCCTAAATGTTCACATCAGTTGGAGGTCTAGATTAGGATTTATGCTCATTAGCGTAATTAGAACGCCTTTTTGTAATTAAACGACGTCATTAGCATAAAGCCTATCTAAACCCAATTTTTGACACCAAACCTTTTACTCACTGCTGTAATATAATATTTTGGGATTTTTAAAGATTTTTAATTATTTTTAACCTGCTCATAACCTAAGGTTATGGCATTAATTCGGTAAATACCAAATATACCCTTTTTGGTTATAAAATGAGTTCTACAAAGTATTTTGACGCCAATCCAGTTGCTACTGATTTTATTTAATAAATAAAGTATTTTGAACTTTATAACCTGTCCAGAAAACTCAGATTTCTGGTATAACCCGGAAATCGCTTAAAATGGCTTTTTAAGCGTATTAAACACATAGTTTATGTTTAAAACCATTTTTGTCATACAAGACTTATCACAACTGATATGGCCTATTAAAATAAGGTATTTTACTGATGTATTCAGACCCGAATCTCATATTTATAAAATAACCTCTTTTATAATCTTTAAAATGACCAAAATACCCCTACGGGGCTTAAATTGAGATTAAACTCGTTTTGGGAATAATGGAAGATATCCTTCTGATATCACAGCATATTTAAGGCATATTAACTTAGGAAACCTGTATATGACTCTCATGGTTACCCGTTACGCTTATGGCGCGTTCGGTTCGGTTTATGTAACTAGTTTGCATAAATTAGCCGAGACGGGTCAAACCTTATCGTTTTTATCTCAAAATCCAGAACATGGTTTGATTACCCATATTATACAAGTCTTCAAACTTGTCGGGTCTAAATCACATTCTATTCCGGTCTTCGCTTAATCGTGCGTTCGAACCGTATCTTTGTTAAAACTAACCGGTCTAAGTTTAGGCTTAATTAAAGACCCGTTAGGATTCTAATAGGTTATTATAAACCTTCGTTCCAGAATAGGAGACTCGGTAAAATCTACACGCACTTGCTTATTGTGATTATTACTTTGCAAAGGTAAATACTTTTAACGTATTTTCCCTTATACGGGCTTGGGGTACGGTATATAAAATACCGCTTGGTCCGTCATTGAATCTTTAATCGAATAGAGGTTAAATCATTGATATGCTCCTTTTTGAAATGTTTTGTTTGCTTAAAGCCTTTGGGGGGTTAATGACCATGTCCCGGATATCCTTGGCATCATCTTACGAGATGGCCACGACCTGAGCACGGGGTGTAGGCGTACACCCGTCAGTGCATAAATAAATAATGTGGTGTGTCTATTGATCTTTAACCCGGTCTATGGATCGGGCTACTGAACGCATAAGGAACATGTAATTCTTTTACAAGTATTATATTCAAATAATTATCCCAAGTTATAAAAAGTTTGTGCCACGTGCATTCAAATCAATTTTATTAAACTTTTCAAAATGAGTCGGTTAAATGTATTTACCAGTGTAAACTGACGTATTTTCCCAAAAAGGTTAAATGCTGGTACTACGCGAACTAGGCTGGCATTCTCCTAGCGTCCACAATAAGTCTCGCAAGCTTGGATGTCAAAACTGTTGAACAATGTTTCCTATTTATTTTTCATCCACCTGTGGATTATTATCAACTGTTTGTGATACTTGATATTACAATATTATTCGGTTGAAATATATCTTTCATTTGCTTCCGCTGTGCATTTAAATATTGTGTTGTTTGACTGTAATGTTACCAACGACGTCATGATACTCCACCACCGGGCCCACCGGTATTACGTGGAAATATCGGGGTGTGACAATCTGTTACAATCTACGACTGAAATTTAAACACATTACTAGTTATGCATCGGTAGGTATTAGGTTATCTATTTTAGTTGTTTTTTTTTTCTCAAACTACACACATTTATATATATATATATATAATTACTAGGGGTTGTTCATCCAGAACTGCATTTCTCGCTCGTCGTATTTCTGTACAAGCGTTTCTCCTATTTGCCGTATCCTCGCTCCTTCCTCCACTAATTCCTGACCAAATGTGCGGAGTTCCTGCACATTCTCTTCACTCATGGATGGCAGTGGTGCGGGTATTGGGTCAGGGTACTGAGGTATAGGTTCTCCATATGGGTACGGGTTGTCTAACATATTCTGAATATACTGGTCGGCATTCCAATACAGATCTGAAGGATTAATGTGGGTATACTGTGCTATGAGATTTGGTATCGGTTCTCCCTGTGGATAGAGTTCCTGATATTCCCTATGTTCATCTTCCCATGGATCATATGCTAAAGGATTAGGTGCTGGGATTCTAGGCATCTCGTTATGGTCAAATGCTGGTATGGGAAATTGGTTTCCTTGATTAAGTTCTATCTCCATGGGTTGGGTTGGAAATAGTGGCAATGGTTGTGGTGCAATTATCTGATCAAGGTTTGGATCTGCTGCAGTGGTGCCTAGTATATGAAAGTTTGCCAACCGGCTATTAACTGCTTCTTGTGTTTGGGCATTTACTTCCCTATTGGCTGCTGCTAACGCTCTTTGTTGTTGTAACTTTCTCATTCGCTTTCTTCTCTCATGTGCTCTCCTACTAAACCATCCTCTCTTTTTCGAAGGGAATGGTTCCTCGGATTGCGCCTTAAAGATGAAGATTCCTTCTTCAGTGTCAGCAGAATACCCCGAAGGAGTTGGCTATGATGAAGTTCGTTCACTCTTGGGAGAACTAGCTAGGTGACGATAGGTGTCAGACGTACCTTGCTCACTCATACTGTAAACTAACAGATTGTCAAATAACACAAAACAATAATATACATATATACACATAGTCACATAGATTATTTCCTAACACAACTGACAAACTCTTGGTGTCAGCATAACACTTCTATGGCTTAAATCAGTGGTTGTAGCTCTGATACCACTCTCTGTCGTAACCCCCGACCCCTACCCCGAAAGCGGGCGGCCGAGATATCCAGACTAGTGGTATCGGTGTTTATTAACTTGGCAACGAAATTTAAACATCAGGACCGTAGTTAGGAAATATTTTATCAGAGTTATAACACCACATTTTTTTATAGATAATAAATACATGGGAAAAACTCAATTTTCCATTATACTATGTTTATAGGGATAAACCCTAATTTATTGAAATAAAACTTCTTTCTTATTTAGGTAACTTTTATAGCCACTTTTCCAAGCCTTCAGTGCTATCCAGCTAGCTTCTATTTGGCTTTCACATTTTGTTACCTGAAACGCGTTTTAAAAAGTTTTATCAGCAAGAAATACTGGCGATGCATCCCAGTTTAATCAAAACAACATTTTATATCTTTATAGTATTGAGAGCAATTACAATGTTTATATCTACCAATTACCACCCACGGTACTGTCAATCCTAACTTGTGGTCATGCTACTACTCACAGTGTAGTAACAAGTAATGTATACAAAACCCCAACTTACCAACACTAATTGTAGAATACATAGACTCAATCTGTGACAACCCTCACCAAACCAGGTATCCGTACGAATTAATTAATATTTAATCACCGCTTAATTACTGTGCTTGCTTACAACTGTGATTAAACTGCTTACTGATTTCTGATACATACATACTCATGCATCACATCTTATACTGTCACTCTATTATTTACACACAAACTTTAGTAAACATGCTGACATAACCAGCATCAGACAGACACTGTCTCTAAGGCCAGTATGAGCCGGGAATAGTTTACTACACAAGTAGGGGGTGTAGGGAGGTGAGGATTGTAAAACTGCGTCCCTAGGTGATAATTAAAGTGACCGGATGTGCCTAAAACGTACTTTGAGTACAAAATTCTGCACTTTAAATAAAAATTCAGCATTTATTTAACTAGTAAAGTGCCAGAACATGAGAAAAATATTACTAGACACTTTCCAAAGTGTCGGGAATAAACTGTGTCACTAAAAATAATATTATCGACACTTTAAATACCTATTTAACACTTTAACGGAGTGAAATCCGACCGAACAACCGGACTTTACCCTAAGGACCATTGGTTAAAAAGGGTTTAGAGTTTATAAGTGGCCATAATCTTTCATTACATTGCACATCACAAAACAATTTCTCTCCTCCCTTAGAAAAGCTACGGCCGAACATATTCCCACACACACATTTATTTTCATTTCAATCCAACCAATTCAAAGCTCACTACAAGGTGTAACAAGGCGAATCACGGAGTGTGGAGCTCGCGGTTTGTCAAGGATCTCTCTAGGTTGCCTTTATCCACCCGTTTTCTCTCGTGTTTCTTCCCTAGCTTCAAAGCTAGTAGTAAGCTCCTTTGATCATCTTTTATTTTATATTCATGGTGGTTAAAAATTATGTTGTGATGTAAATAAAAGAACACTAGTAGATCATAAATGCAAACTTGAACATAAAACTAGTATGAGGTTAAAATAAGATGGAATCTTGTTAAAATAAAATTGTTTTGATGTTGTTATTAATTATTTGTTGATTGTTAGTAAGATGATGTTGAACATCATAGTTAAACTTGTTAAAATAAGATTAAAAACTTATGTTAACAAGTTAGGTGGTGATAAATGTTCTACATAAAAAGAATCACCTCCATGTCTCACATAAACTTGGTAACAAGTGGTATCTCGATAAAAAAAGATAATAAATAAGTTCACTAGTTGTGAACATCTAAAAATCCCGGGAACGAGAGTTTTACAAAAATAAACACACTTTGGAGGGTGACTAAACCCACTAAAAACACCACTAAATTACTACGCGTTTTTTTATGAAACGCCAAGTTTATGTTGTCATGAAAAATGTATTGTTGTTGGCACTTGACTAGTGTAACATTGTTTAGTAATTTGTTGGTTGATTTGAATGATTTTATAAAAGAAAATGATACGCTAGTAAGCGTGGCCACCTCCAGTTACAGAGGAAACTCTGGCGAAATTTTTCCAAAAATCTAACACTTGTAAATATTTTTATCACAAGTGTTATGGATATATTTTTAACTTGTTTTCCCAAATAACTTTCGCCACGATTTTTATTACAAAACTTCCAAGTGTCGGAGGTGGGATTTTCACAAAATAAAACTTGCTAAAATATATATTTAGAATATATATTTCCATAACAACACTTGTGTAAATTTTTATGATTATTTTGTGAACTACGTAAATATTATTTTTAGGGTAAAAAATAATATTACTGAATATTAACGGCTCCAAAATAATATGAACGCCTTCACAATAAATATTTAAGTTACACCGGTATTATTTATACCACCTGAACCTTACGGCGTAACTTACGTATTTTCAGAAAATACTCATAAGTGTGTATTTTGACAAGGATATTATTTTGGAAAATTATATGGAATAAAATATAATATCTTTGGGAAAAATATTTATATTTTGGAAGTAAAGTATTTTGGACAAGTGAAATAAAATATATTTTAAGTGAGACTTAATAATATATTTCGAAGTTATACGAACACGCATGTATTAAAACCCCCATCCTTGGGAAGGAATATATTTACCAAATAATTACGAAGTGTAATTACGAAATAGTTGCCTAACTATTCCCCAAAGACATTAAACCTTAAACTAAGGCACGGCCGTCCGTCTAATAGAAGTTAGTACGTGTAGGTCGTCGCACAGCAGATTTTCTGGGAGATACTTTTTAGAGACGCACTTCGGTGAGTTCATGTCCCCCTTTTCTCTTAACTGTTTTCAGTTTTTATACTTCGGGGGTGAAATACATGTTACTATGATTACGAATACTTTTTACATGGTATGGTTAGCTTAAGGAGGGTTAGGACGTACAGATCATGTGAGTGAGTAAGCGCAACTTGAGGCCATTAATCCTCGTGAAGGACCGAGGGACATTAGTGATAGATCTATTTGGGTGTAGCGAGCCCCACTCCTAAGCCCGCATAATGGACCAGGTGGTGACTAAGTGCCCGACGCACAAATCCGCTAGGTTTGAGTCTTCCTACTTGCACTTCACACATATCAATGGCCTTGCAAACCATTGGTGATCTCTTTTTCCTTATTTGCTACATACCAGGGTTTTTATACTTACAAAGGTTTTACATACTCACTTACACATGAACTCGCTCAACAATTTTTGTTGATTTTTCCAACTTACATGTATTTCAGGGAACTAAGGATCTAGCACGGTATGCTACGTTTTCACGCTGCGTAGAGTTATGGGATCATCCGAGTTTAGGGGTTGTGGCTTTTACCTAGACGAGTCACAGTTCTTAAACTACGTCTATCTTAAGTTTGTGGTTGTGTCTTTCAAACAATGTTTTTATGTTATTAGGTTGTAATTTCCATTGCATGTGTCAACGCCTTAAGACAATGATGTGGTATTTTACTTTTCAAACTTAAATCAATGAATGATCTGCATGGTTTTATTTTCATATAGCTTTGTTATGATTAAGCTATGGTATTAAGGAGTCACACCAAATAAACCCACGCTTCCGTAAAAGCCAGGGTGTGACAGCTTGGTATTAGAGCTTTGGTCATAGCGAACTAGGATTCTTTCTCGAGTCTAGACTATGATCACTAGGGCTCTCACGAAAACATTTTTACACTGCATACCACTTAAGTCCAGATCCAAAATGTTTTTACAAACAAATGTTGAGCACATTTTATTTGTTAGTTATAGGCTCAGTCTGGGAGGCTGAGGCTCGGTCTGGGAGGCTGAGGTAGTTGTCTAGTGGGACAAGGAGGAGCAGTCTGGGAGGTTGGGAGGCTAGTGGGACTAGGAAGAGCAGTCTGGGAGGCTGGGAGGCTAGTGGGACTAGGGAGTCAGTCTGGGATGCTGGGAGGCTAGTGGGACTAGGGAGTCCGTCTGGGAGGCTGGGAGGCTAGTGGGACTAGGAGAACTATTTGATTGCTTATTGGTGACTAATGTGTTTATCTGATTATATGATTGATTATTTGTGCATATTTGTGTTTGTGTTACAGACACCATGGATTCATCCAACACAGGAGGGTCGGACACTACTGACCCTATACACATTGTATCAGACGACCGGGAGTCATCAGAGCGAGAGGTGTACACTTCGGACACCACCAGTACAGACGACGATGATTTCCAGCCGTTTGCACTACCCGATGCCATGATTGAGCCCGCTGATGGCCCCATCGCTGGGGATTTGCCGCTTGTGGATATCCCTGCTCCCATACCCCTTGCCATGTACCCCGTTATTGATATGCCTCTAGACGTAGTCGTTGACGACGACGTCGATTTGTTTGACGACGAGCCACTGGAGGATGACGTTGAGGGCGAGGCCCTATTAGCTGCCGACGATCTTTTGCTACTCGCAGATGCTCCTGCTGAGGAGTCACCTGCCCATTCACCTGTCCCAGACTCTTTCGAGTCTGTGGCCTCTGCACCGTCGCACGCGCAGGGTGCGCAGCACTATTCTCATGATTCAGACCCCGATAGGGCGTCATCTGCTGCACCTGCCCCTGCCCCGATTTTTGCTATTGATCATGACATTGATGAGGATTCTGGCCCCGTTTTTCCACCGGGTTATGATCCAGACCAGGAGGTTGAGTTTATACACCTAGATGAGCCCATGGAGGACCCAGTTGACCCTGTTGACCCTGCGTTTGCTGACCCCGCAGATTTCGAGATGGAGTTTGACGACCCGGAGCCTGCTATAGCCCCCGAGCCGGTAGTTGTTCCAGACCCCGTGTTCGAGCATGACCCTATTCATGCTGATATACCCATTGTTGATCCTTTGATTGCTGATGTACCTATCGATGACCATCCTATTGTTGCTCCACTATTGGAGGATGAGCATGCTGTTGATGCTCGGGTTGTTGCCCCTCACATTGCTGATATACCCGCTGAGCCTGATGTTGTTGCTCCTTTTCCTGACCCGGTGCCTCTAGAGCCCGACCATGCACTCTTTGCGACTCATGTCGACCCTCAGTATGCGCACACCCGGAATGGGTGGATAGAGGACGATGATGATGTTCCGCCTTTTGTAGTACCTGTTACACCTGCTTCAGCACCTGTTTCAGTTCCTCCTGATGTTCCTTTGCATCCCGTTCATACTACCGGTGTTCACCATACCGACATACCTGTTATGTTCCATCAGTTTACACCGCCGTCGCGCCCGGGAGAGGGTTCCTCGACTCACCCCGTTGGTCATATGCCGATATCTGTCCCGGTCATACCACAGTTTTCTACTTCTGGTCCCCCTGTTCCACCGTTTGCGATACCACCCTTTGCTCTGTCTAGTGAGCCTTTTCTTTGGACTTCACCACCTATTATGCCACCGACGGATCCATATCATCCATATCATGTCGGGTCTTCTCCCGAGGATGTCCTTGTTTCGTTCATGGTCCAGCAGGAGGCACTTGCTCGACGCGTGCAGGAGCTCGAGAGAGCTCAGAGACCCCCATGCCAGTGCCCTCCTCATCCTGCGATATCGCATCCCCCTCGATCGTTATCTCCAGACTCTGCTGCACGTTTTTGGACACAGGAGCAGCAGATAGCTTTCTTGTTACGTTCTCACCGAGCCATGGAGGAGGATTGGCTCCACATGCGCCGTTTGTTCTATTCTCACTTTCCCCCTCCTCCACCGCCATCAGCGTAGGGCTATTTTGTACGACACGGGTGGACTTTTGTTGAGAAGACGGCGATTGCACAGATTGCACAGCTTTTGGAGACTGCATATTGATCCTGACTTTTGTTGTTATGTATATTGGATATGTTGACACTGATTTTATATTTTGGACTGGGGTGATGTAGCCCTTAGTCATTGATGTTGTATGTTACAGTTATGTACTTGTACACTTTACCCTGTGGTCTCGATTTATGGCAATGCAATCGCAGTATTCTCATCATATGTGATGTTTGATTGATTGTCTATGTTTGATAACATGAGATGTTATGTGTTTGGCTTATTTAAACATGAGATGTTATGTATTATTACTATCGGTATATACGCACACTTTACTTATCATGACCTGACCTACGTGAAACATCTTTTAGAAGATGCCTCCAAGGCGTGAAGTACGCATGCCTACTACCCAGGCAGAACTTCAAGGGATAATTGTCGCCGCTATAGCACAGCATGAGGCTCTGCGCTCCGAACCTAGCAAGGGTACCACAGGAAACAATCCACCTCATGGTTGTACCTACTGGCACTTCCTCAACTACGAGCCTCCGAAGTTCGACGGCACTGGAGGTGCCATAGCCTTTGTGAAGTGGATCGAAAGAATGGATTCCATCTTTTAAGTGAGCGGTTGTACGCCGGAACAACAAGTCCCATACGTTTCTGAGCTGCTTCTAGATGAAACCCGATTATGGTGGAATCTTCAGATCCGTATAAAGGGCGCTACTGCAGCATATGCGTTAACCTGGGGTGAACTGAAAGGAATGATGCATAAGAAGTATTGCTCCCAAACGGAAACCCAGAAGTGGGAAGATAAATTTCGGAGCCTGATGGTGGAAGGTCCGAAGGTGTTGGAGTACGTACAAAGACTTCATGATTTGTCACGAATTGTTCCGTACCTGGTGAAACCAGAATTGAAGAAATTGGAACAATTCATTTGGGAACTGGCGCCTCAAGTCTTGAGCTTGATGACAACATCAACGCCACCAACAACTGATGCTGCAAGTAAGATGGGTTTAGCACTCGCTACGGAGACACTTAGACTAGAAGAACTTACAAACCCTGCCAAGAAGAAGGAGACTCAGATAAAGTCATCCGGAAAGAACAAAAGAAAGCTCACCGAAGATACCCGAACGAATAATGAGAACAAAAGAAAGGGTTATATGGGCACTCTGCCTAAGTGTAACACCTGCCAGCGTCATCATTCTGGCCGGTGTGGGCCAAAAGTATGTGAAGCTTGTGGAAAGGTTGGCCACTTGAAGGATTCTTGCTGGGCTAGTGCTGGCCGGGGAGGCCAAGGAGGTCTTGGTAATCGGAACAACAATCGAGGAGGTAACGGAAACGGGAACCATGGAAATGTTGCGAATCAAGCTGGGAATGGGAATGGCCGAGGGCCAGGATGCTTTAACTGTGGGGAAATTGGGCACTTCAAGAAGGAAAGCCCGAATCCGAATCAAGCCCATGGGAGAGTATTCAACATTGGCGCAAGGGAAGCGCGCCAGGATCCAAACGTTGTCACTGGTACGTTCCCGAAAAAAACCAACGCTTTGCATCTGTTCTGTTTGATACTAGTGCCGATTATAGCTTTGTATCCTTAGAATTTAAGAATATACTTGGATTGACGCCTAGTAAGTTAGACGTGCCGTACTCCATTGAATTAGCAAATGGAAAACTAGTTGAGACCAGGGAAGTTGTCCGAGGATGTGTGATTTAACTGGGAGGGCACGAGTTTACGTTGGACTTACTACCTGTCGAGTTGGGAAGCTTTGATGTGGTACTGGGAATGGATTGGCTATCGAGTAACAAAGCTGAGATCGTTTGCCAAGAGAAGACCATCCGCATCCCACTGACGGATCAAGAAACGATCATAGTGCACGGAGAGAAGCATGATACGCTGCTGAGAATTATTAGCTGCCTGAAAGCTAGAAAGTGCTTGAAGAAAGGATGTGTTGCATTCTTAGCACACATCGTGGATAAGGAAGCTGCTGAACCTAAGATTGAAGACATTCCAGTCGTCAAGGAATATCCGGAGGTCCTTCCAGAAGACTTGCCAGGATTACCGCCTCAAAAGTAAGTTAAGTTCCACGTTGATTTGGTTCAAGGCGCCGCGCCTGTAGCCAAGGAACCATATAGACTTGCACCGTCAGAGATGCAGGAATTGTCGACACAACTTCAAGAGTTGCTAGACAAAGGATTCATCAGACCAAGCTTCTCACCTTGGGGAGTTCCGGTCCTGTTTGTTAAGAAGAAAGACGGTAGTTTTCGTATGTGCATTGACTACCGGGAGTTGAACAAGTTGACTATCAAGAATAGGTATCCCCTGCCAAGGATCGATGACTTATTCGATCAGCTCCAAGGTTCAAGCTTTTACTCTAAGATCGATCTTTGATCTAGGTACCATCAGCTAAGGATACAAGAGGAGAGTATCCCGAAGACAGCCTTCAGAACTCGTTATGGACATTACGAGTTCCTAGTTATGCCATTTGGGTTGACAAACGCGCCTGCTGTTTTCATGGACCTAATGAACAGAGTTTGCAAGCCATACTTGGATAAGTTCGTGATTGTGCTTATCGACGACATTTTGATTTATTCAAAGACGAAGGCTGAACACGAACAACACTTAAGAGCTATTTTGGAGTTGCTGAAAAAGGAACAGTTGTATGCCAAATTCTCCAAGTGCGAGTTTTGGCTACGTGAAGTCCAATTCCTTGGACACGTGGTTAATGGAAATGGAATCCATGTTGATCCCACAAAGATCGAGGCGATAAAGAGCTGGGAGACCCCAAAGACGCCAACCGAGATTCGACAATTCTTAGGTTTGGCTGGCTACTATCGAAGATTCATTGAGGATTTTTCAAAAATCGCTCAACCACTGACCGTGCTCACACAGAAGGATAAGAAGTTTGATTGGGGAATCAAACAGGAGGAAGCGTTTCAGTTGTTAAAAGACTAGCTCTGCAATGCGCCGATCTTAGCACTACCAGAGGGTACAGATGATTTCGTGGAATACTGTGACGCCTCACGTCAGGGATTGGGTTGCGTGCTGATGCAACGACAGAAAGTTATAGCTTACGCGTCACGCCAGTTGAAAGTTCATGAAAAGAATTATACCACGCATGATTTAGAACTAGGCGCAGTGGTATTTGCGCTGAAAATCTGGAGACATTATTTGTATGGTACAAAGTGTACAATTTTCACAGACCACAAGAGTTTACAGCACATATTCAACCAGAAAGAGTTGAATATGAGACAAAGATGTTGGGTCGAATTGTTGAACGATTATGAGTGCGAGATAAAGTACCACCCAGGGAAAGCGAATGTGGTCGCTGATGCCCTGAGTCGAAAAGAAAGGATCAAGCCCATAAGGGTTAGGGCTTTGGAGATGATTATCCAGACAGATCTTTCCCTGCGCATTCGTGCCACGCAGAAAGAAGCTCTTAAGGAAAGAAACCTTGAAGAAGAATATCTCCGTGGGATGGAGAAGCAGTTGGTGCCAAGCGAGGAAGGAACGTTATGTTTTATGAAAAGAATTTGGGTTCCTCTGTTCGGTGGGTTGAGAAAAGTTATTTTTGATGAGGCACACAAATCACGGTACTCTATTCATCCCGGTGCGGATAAGATGTACCAGGATCTTAAGGATTATTATTGGTGGCCTAGGATGAAGGGTGACGTTGCTGTTTATGTTAGCAATTGTTTGACGTGTGCCAAGGTGAAAGCTGAATACCAGAAGCCTTCGGGAATTCTGCAACAACCTGAAATTCCCAAGTGGAAATTGGAACAGATTTCAATGGATTTTATAACGAAGTTGCCAAGGACGCCCAAGGGTCATGATACTATTTGGGTGATAGTTGACCGCCTAACAAAGTCCGCGCACTTCTTGCCAATCAAAGAGAAGGACAATACGAGTAAACTTGCGGAAATATACATGCGAGAAATTGTTGCACGTCATGGAGTGCCTCTCTCGATCATCTCTGATAGAGATGGGGGATTTGTATCAAGGATTTGGCAATCCTTCCAAGAAGCTTTTGGCTCGCAATTGAACCTAAGTACTGCATTTCATCCGTAAACTGATGGCCAAAGTGAAAGAACTATTCAGGCATTGGAGGATATGCTGAGAGCATGTGTAATGGATCTTGGTGGTAGCTGGGATAAGCATTTGCCATTGGCCGAATTCTCATACAACAACAGCTACCACACCAGTATTGGAGCCGCGCCATTTGAAGCTCTTTACGGACGCAAGTGTCGATCACCCCTATGATGGGCTGACGCAGGTGATAGGCAGCTTGTTGGTCCCGAAATCGTCCAAGAGACGACAGACAAGATTGCGTAGATTCGAAAACGCATCGAAGCGGCTCGCGACAGACAGAAAGCCTATGCAGATCCAAACCGGAAACATTTGGAATTCCAAGTTGGAGATATGGTTTTATTGAAAGTTTCACCCTAGAAGGGTGTGGCACGCTTCGGAAAGCGTGGGAAGTTGAATCCGCGTTACATTGGCCCGTTCAAGATACTACAAAGGATTGGGCTTGTAGCCTACAAGTTGGACCTACCTGCTGAACTCAATGGTGTTCACGATACATTCCATGTGTCAAATTTGAGAAAGAGTCCAACACAAGAATCAGTGATCATTCCTGCTGACGAAGTTCACATCGACGACACGCTCCACTTCACTGAAGAACCTGTTGAGGTCACGGATTGGAAAGTTAACAAAACACGCAGGAGCAGTGTCAAACTCGTCAAAGTACGTTGGAACGCGAGACATGGTCCTGAATACACCTGGGAGCGTGAGGACCGAATGAAAGAAAAGTACCCCCACTTATTTCCCATGAACCCTGGATCTAGAAGCAGAGCTTAAATTTCGGGACGAAATTTATTTAACGGGGGGAGAATGTGACAACCCTCACCAAACCAGGTATCCGTACGAATTAATTAATATTTAATCACCGCTTAATTACTGTGCTTGCTTACAACTGTGATTAAACTGCTTACTGATTTCTGATACATACATACTCATGCATCACATCTTATACTGTCACTCTATTATTTACACACAAACTTTAGTGACAACCTTGATGCACAAAACCATAGTGAGCACACTATACGGATAACCCAGTAAACATGCTGACATAACCAGCATCAGACAGACACTGTCTCTAAGGCCGGTATGAGCCGGGAATAGTTTACTACACTAGTAGGGAGTGTAGGGAGGTGAGGATTGTAAAACTGCGTCCCTAGGTGATAATTATAGTGACCGGATGTGCCTAACACGTACTTTGAGTACAAAATTCTGCACTTTAAATAAAATTCAGCATTTATTTAACTAGTAAAGTGCCAGAACATGAGAAAAATATTACTAGACACTTTCCAAAGTGTCGGGAATAAACTGTGTCACTAAAAATAATATTATCGACACTTTAAATACCTATTTAACACTTTAACGGAGTGAAATCCGACCGAACAACCGGACTTTACCCGGGACACAAAAATATTGACATGACATTGTTTTTCCTATTCTGAGCTAGTTAGGGTCCCCGAATACCCTAACACCCGTTATAAGACACAACACACTAATACTTTATTTAAAGTCCCTAATTAACTAACTAGTTACTTAACAATTAGTTAAAATCCAACTAAACCTTTCCCCTGTGTGAAAATGGCGGCACATCATGTTTTCCCCCTCACAGCTTACGATTTCCATGTGCCAACAAAAGATCCATCAATTTTGTGTCTTCCCCATGCAAAAGATCCTAGTACTTACGTTAATACTACTTACACTTGACACCCTCTAATTACTCATCCATTTACCAATTAACTTTCACATAACCCCCCCCCCCCCCCCATTGCATGTAATCGTTCCATATGTCCCCCCCCCCCACCATACGATTTTCTCTTGTCTCAACCACAAGACTTTTTTTGAAAATATTCCAAGTCCCCATGCAATTGACTTTGGAATTGTGAGAAGGTTATAAGGGTGAAGGGAGTGGTTAAACAGGTGAAAGTGGCAAACTTCAAAATCAACCAATGAGAAGGTGCCATGTCAACACGCCTAAAGAGTTTAAACTTTGGTGAAAAGTGTTGGCATTGGTTAAACACTTGAAAGTGGTAAACTTTTTTTTTCATTTAAAAAAAATATATATATGTGTTATTAAAGTCAAACATAAACACACATCACTGCAACGGTCTTGTCCCCCTCCCTCTTTGTCGATCGGTGACCAGTTGCCAAGTTCACCAGTTTGCCGCGCGGGAAAAAGGGAAGGCGGCGGTGTTGCCGCTCGGCAATCGGCTTTGCCGATGCCTTTGCCGCCCCACTCCCTTCACCCTAAGTGAACTAACAATTACACTTCACACCCCCTAACTACTTATCTACTTACCAAAAAATATTGCACTAAACCCCCACATGGCTGAATTTTCGGCAGAGCTTAACCCCCACTAGATATTTTATGTGAACTTTGCACTTTCCCCATGCAATCTCTTTAGAGATTATAGTGATTGTGTTTGTACCATCTTGGACATAAGGACCATTGGTTAAAAAGGGTTTAGAGTTTATAAGTGGCCATAATCTTTCATTACATTGCACATCACAAAACAATTTCTCTCCTCCCTTAGAAAAGCTACGGCCGAACATATTCCCACACACACATTTA
>JARYGA010056336.1:0-33228 GCA_030545235.1 Helianthus tuberosus
ATACGCTTGAAAGCGTGGCCATCTCCAGTTACAGAGGAAACTCTGGCGAAATTTTTCTAAAAACCTAACACTTAGAATTAATTACACAACAAGTGTTAGAATTATTTTTGACATATTTTCGAAATATAAATTTCGCCATGACTTTATTTACTAAATATTCGGAGGTGGGATTTTCACAAGATTTAACGTGACAAATATATATGGTCACACACTGTTTATGATTATTTTGTGAAAATACATAAATATTATTTTTAGAGTAAAGATAATATTTACAAACGTTAACGATTCCAAAATATCCAAACGCTTTCACATGAATATATAAGTTACACCGGTAATTATATTACCACTCGATTATTAAAACGTAACTTACGCACATGTATTGGATCCCCCATCCTTGGGAAGGAAATCGACTACCAAGTATATACATAATGTAAACACGAAATAGTTGTCTAACTATTTCCCAAAGACTTAAACTATAAAGCTAAGGCACGGCCGTCCGTCTAATAGAATTAGCACTTGTAGGTCGTCACACAGCTTTCTGATTTGGAGACACTTGGTAGAGACGCTTCACTGTGAGTTCATGTCCCCCTTTTCTCTAACTGTTTTCTGTTTTCTTAACTGCGGGGGTGAAATACATGTTACTTTGTTTACAAGTACTATTATACACGGTATGTTAACGTAAGGAGGTTTACTACTTAGATCATGTGAATGGGTAGGCAGAAAACCGAGGGACTTAAGCGGTAGATCTATCTGGGTGTAGCGAGACCAACTCTAGGCCCAACAGAACGGACCTCTGTGAGGACCAACAGAACGGACCTTGAGTGACTTGGTTGCCCGACGCATAAATCGGCTAGGGTTGAGTCTTCCTACTTGCATTTCACACATGCTAATGGCCTTGCAAACCATTGGTGATCTCTTTTCCTTACACTGCTACATACCAGGGAACTTTTATACTTACAAGTGTTTTACTTACTCACTTGCACATGAACTCGCTCAACATTATTGTTGATTTTTCAACTTACATGTATTTCAGGAAATTAACGAGATCTGGCACGGTATGGCATGTTTTCCGCTGCACTAGTTTCCGAGGTCATCCGGGGTTTAGGGGATGTGTCTCTTTCCTGGACAAGACACAATCCTTAAACCATGTTTATATTATGTTTAAGTTTGTAATGTCTGTTGACCAAGGTTATGGTGGTTAGGGTATGTTCCCGTTAAAACAATGGTACTGTATTTGGTTTTCAAAACTTAATGGATGATCTTGCATGTTTTTAATTCATATAGCTTTGTTATGGTTAAGCTATGGTATTAAGAAGTCACACCAAAATTAACCACGCTTCCGCAAAGCCAGGGTGTGACAGCTTGGTATCAGAGCTCTGATCATAGCGAACTAGGATTCTTTCTCGAGTCTAGACTATGATCACTAGGGCTCTCACGAAAACATTTTTCTGCATACCACTTAAGTCCAGATCCAAACTTTTTACAAACAAATGTTGAGCACATTTTTTATAGGCTCAGCCTGGAGGGCTGAGGCTCGATCTGGAGGATCGAGGCTCGGTCTAGGTGACCGAGGTAGTTGAGTACGTTGATTTATTTTAGGCTCAGCCTGGAGGGCTGAGGCTCGGTCTGGAGGATCGAGGCTTGGTCTAGGTGACCAAGGTAGTTGGCTAGCAAGGCTAGGAAGAGTAGGCTCAGTCTTGAAGGCTGAGGCTCGGTGTTGGAGACCGAGGCTCGATCTGAGTGGTCGAGGTGGAGGATAGGGTAGTCTTAAAGGCTGGGAGAAATTGGCTAGTAAGACTAGGAGAATTATGTGATACCTTACTTGGTGACTTATGTGATTATTTGATAATATGATTGACTATTTGTGCATGTTTGTGTATATGTTACAGACACATGGATTCTACAGACACTGGTGGTTCAGACACCACAGGCCCTAGGCCTATCGTATCGGACGACCTAGAGTCATCGGAGCACGAGGTTCACACGTCCGACGTTACTAGCGCAGATGAGGACGATTTCCAGCCCTTCGCATTACCTGACGGTGCTGGCGAGCTCACAGATGGTCCTTTGGCCGGGGATCTGCCACTGGCAGTGATCCCTGCCCCTATACCGCTTGCTTCGTATCCTGTTTATGATTTGCCTATCGACGACGAGGATGATGATGTCGATATGTTTGATGATGAGCCTTTAGAGGATGATGCTCAGGGCGAGGCCCTTCCTGCTGCTGATGGTCCCTTGTTGATCGCAAATGCTCCCGCCGCGGAGTCACCTGCCCACTCTCCAGTCCCAGACTCCTTTGAGTCTGTGGCCTCTGTACCCTCACACATCCAGAGTGCGCAGCACTTCTCTCCTGGATCAGATCCTGATCAGGCATCTTCTGTTGCCCCTATCCCCAGTTTTGTTTTCGACCACGATGATGAGGGGGATTCCGATCCTATGTTTCCCCCAGGATTCGACCCAGATCGTGACTTAGAGTTTATTCCCATGGATCAGTTTATGGAGGATCCAGTAGACCCTGTTGACCCATTTGATCCTATTGACCCAGATTTTGATTTCGAGATGGCTTTTGATGACCTCGAGCCTGCCATTGCTCCAGAGCAGGCAGCCGCTCTAGACCCCATACCTGAGCATGACCCAGTACATGCTGACATCCCTTTTGAGCCTGTTGCTGATGATCTCCCCGTGGATGTTCCTTTGATGGAGGGCGATCATGTCATCGTTGGTCCTGTTGATCCTTTACCCGTTGTCGCTATACCTGTTGACCCTCCCGTTGAGCACTTTGCACCTGTTCACCCTGTTGTTGCTCCCCCACCTAATCCCATCCCACTAGAGCCCGAGCATGCACTGTTCGCGGCACGCATGGATCCACCAGATGAGCATGCACAGCACGGTTGGATACCTGCTGATGAGGATGTTCCACCTTTTCCCCCTCAGATCCCTGTTACGCGACATGTTGATTTTTCTTTTCAGGTTCCACAGTATGTACCTCCAGCGAGGCCTGGAGAGGGTTCTTCAGCCCATCCTATTGGGCATGTACCGATGCCTATCCCTTTCATGCCACAGATGTCATCTGTTCCACCCGCTGTTGCCCCATTTCACGTGGCACCCTTTGACCCCACTAGTGAGCCATTTCTTTGGGCACCAGACTCTGGTATGCCACCTACTGACCCCTACCATTCTTTCCACAGGGGGTATACTATCGAGGACATTTTGATGTCTTTTGTAGCTCAGCACGAGTCACACACGCAGCGCATCCAGGAGCTTGAGAGAGCTCAGCTGCCACCATGTCCGTGCCATGGTCAGACACACTCTCCTCTGCAGCCATTTCGACCTCTACCTCCAGATTTTGCTGCTCGTCTCCTTACACTAGAGCAGCAGATTGCCTCTATCATTCGTACTCAGCGAGCCCAGGAGGAGGACTGGCTCCAGTTACGTCGTTTATTTTACACCCACTTTCCCCCTCCTCCACCACCATCTGTATAGAGCTCATCAGTGCTGTTTGGGTAGACGAGGATGAGAAGACGGCGATTGTTGGATTGCACAACATTTTGGAGACTACTTTATGATCCTGACTTTTGTTGACTTGTATTTGACACTGAATTGTTATGGTTTTGTACAGCGGTGATGTAGCCCCTAGTTGATTGATGATTGTATGACACTATGATGTACTGATACACTTACTATGTAGTCTCGATATATGGCAATCGCAGTATTCTCATCATATCTGATTCGCTTGATTGCTTATTTGCATTTTTATGACATGGGATGTGTGTGATTGATATTTGTGATGTACTGAAATGTTATGTGCTATTACTATTACTATATACGTACATTTCACTATGGCCTGACCAACGTAAACCATCTTTTAGAAGATGCCGCCGAGACGTGAGACACACATGCCTACCAATGAGGCAGAACTCCAGCAGATTATTGCTGCTGCCATAGCACAGTATGCAGCATCTCAGCCCGGAACGAGCGGAAGTATTAACCAAGGCAATAACAATCCACCGCACGGTAATACTAAGTCATTAAGACATACCGTGACCTAATTGGATATCTCTGGCAAGGATGCTAATGCCATTCATATGTTAACATACGTGCAGGATGCACCTTCAAGCAGTTTCTAGACTGCAAACCGGTCAACTTTGATGGCACTGGAGGTGCTGTCGCCTTTGTCCGCTGGGCTGAGAAAACCGAATCTGTACTTCGCATGAGCAAGTGTGCGCTGGATCAGCAAGTCACCTATATCTCAGGGCTGTTTCTAGATGGAGCCCTATCCTGGTAGAATCTACAAGTACAGACACTAGGCGAAGCTGCTGCCTACGCGCTGACCTGGACCGAACTAAAGGAACTCATGCGCAAAAAGTACTGCTCTCGCGCAGAAATTCAAAAGTTGGAAACTGAATTTTGGCACTTAAAGATGGACGGTCCAAAGGTCGCAGAATACGTTCAAAGGTTTCACGACTTATCTCAAGTGGTTCCTTACATGGTTACACCAGAATACAAGCGAATCGAGCGCTGCATTTGGGGTTTAGCTCCTCAAATCATAAGTATGGTAACCTCCTCCAAACCAGCAACTATCACTGAAGCCATCGATTTGAGCGTGGCTCTCACCGAGGAGGCAATTCGTTTGAACAAGTTTGATGAGGTCAAGACCAAGAAGGCAGAGACTCATGTCGAGTCATCAGGTGGTAACAAACGGAAGTTCTCAAACTTCAAGCAGGGTGCTAGTGTAGTGGTTAAGAAAGGAGGATCAGACACGCCAGCTCAGGTTGCAGCTGGTAGAGGAGAGAAAGGAAGAGGATACATGGGCACCCAGCCCAAATGCAATACCTGCCAACGCCACCATTCTGGTCAATGTGGGCTAAAAGTATGCGAAGTATGTGGGAAACGTGGTCACTTGAAGGACACTTGTTGGGCCCCTACCGGTCGGGGAGGCCAGGGAGGATATGGAAACAGAAACAATAATCGTGGTGGTAATCGCCCCCAGGGGAACAATGGAGGAGACGGAAATCGAGGCAACAATGCTAACCAAGCGGGCACTATGAATCGTAACCAGAGGAATGATCAAGCTGGTGGAAACGGGCAAAGACTTGGATGCTATAACTGCGGTGATATCGGACATTTTAAGAAGAACTGCCCAGACTTAAACCAAGCCCGTGGAAGAGTGTTTCAAATCGGAGCAAGGGAAGCGCGCCAGGACCCCAATGTTGTTACTGGTACGTTCCCTGTCAATCAACGCTATGCATCCGTTTTATTTGATACTGGTGCCGATTATAGCTTCGTATCGCTAGAATTTAAGAATATGCTTGGCCTAGCTGCTAATAAGTTAGATATTCCCTACTCGATCGAATTGGCCAATGGAAAGTTAGTAGAAGCCAACGAAGTTATCAGAGGTTGTGTGATTGAATTGGGAGAGCGTGAGTTTGCTTTAGATCTACTACCAGTCCAGTTGGGAAGCTTCGACGTGGTAGTAGGAATGGATTGGTTATCAGGAAACAAGGCTGAGATAGTATGTCACGAAAAAGTTGTTCGTATCCCAACCGAAGATGGCGAAACAATTGTGGTTCACGGAGAGAAGCGTGACACGCCGCTAAGATTTATCAGCTGCCTGAAAGCACGAAGGTGTTTGCAGAAAGGATGTGTTGCCTTCCTGGCACACATTGTGGATAAGAAGGCTGCTGAGCCGAGAATCGAAGACATCCCTGTCGTGAGGGAGTATCCAGAAGTCTTCCCGGAAGACTTACCCGGACTGCCACCTCAGAGACAAGTAGAGTTTCACATCGACTTAGTTCCAGGCGCCGCGCCTGTGGCTAAGGCACCGTATAGACTTGCTCCGTCTGAGATGCAAGAACTGTCGACACAACTTCAAGAGTTGTTAGACAAAGGTTTTATCCGACCAAGCTTCTCGCCTTGGGGAGCTCCGGTCCTGTTTGTTAAGAAGAAGGACGGTAGTTTCCGTATGTGCATTGACTACCGGGAGTTAAACAAGCTGACGATTAAGAATAGATATCCTCTGCCAAGAATTGATGATCTGTTCGACCAACTTCAAGGTTCAAGCTTTTATTCAAAGATCGATCTTCGATCTCGATACCACCAGTTAAGGATTCAAGAAGAAAGTATCCCAAAGACAGCCTTCAGAACTCGTTATGGACACTACGAGTTCCTTGTTATGCCGTTTGGTTTGACGAACGCACCTGCAGTCTTTATGGATTTGATGAATAGAGTTTGCAAGCTGTACTTGGACAAGTTCGTGATTGTATTCATCGACGACATTTTAATTTATTCAAAGACGAAGGCTGAACACGAGCAGCATCTTAGGGCCATTCTAGAGCTGCTGAAGAAGGAACAGCTGTATGCCAAATTCTCTAAGTGCGAGTTTTGGCTACGAGAGGTGCAATTCCTTGGGCACGTGGTAAATGGAGATGGAATCCACGTGGATCCAACCAAGATCGAGGCGATCAAGGATTGGGAAACGCCAAAGACGCCAACCGAGATTCGGCAATTCTTGGGTTTGGCTGGCTATTATCGAAGATTCATTGAGGATTTTTCAAAAATCGCTCAACCTTTGACGCTCCTCACCCAGAAGGATAAGACGTTGGATTGGGGAATCAAGCAGGAGGAAGCCTTCCAGATATTGAAGGATAAGCTCTGCAACGCGCCTATCTTAGCTCTACCAGAAGGTACTGATGATTTTGTGGTATACTGCGACGCATCGCGCCAAGGATTGGGTTGCGTGTTGATGCAACGTCAGAAGGTTATTACTTACGCATCGCGTCAGTTGAAAGTGCACGAAAAGAACTATACCACACACGATTTAGAGCTTGGCGCAGTGGTTTTTGCTTTAAAGATCTGGAGACACTACCTTTATGGTACAAAGTGTACAATCTTCACAGATCACAAGAGCCTACAGCATATATTCAACCAGAAGGAGTTGAATATGAGGCAAAGACGATGGGTTGAATTGCTGAACGACTACGACTGCGAGATAAAGTATCATCCAGGGAAGGCGAATGTGGTCGCCGATGCCCTAAGTCGTAAAGAGAGAATCAAGCCCATAAGGGTAAGGGCTTTGGAAATGATTATTCGAACCGATCTTTCCTTGCGCATTCGTGCCGCACAAAAGGAAGCTCTCAAGGAAAGGAATCTCGAAGAAGAATATCTCCGTGGGATGGAGAAGCTTTTGGTACCAAACAAGGAAGGAACGTTATGTTTTGAGAAAAGGATTTGGGTTCCTCTGTTTGGTGATTTAAGGAAGGTTATTTTCGATGAAGCTCACAAGTCGCGGTACTCTATCCACCCTGGATCGGATAAGATGTACCAGGATCTCAAAGATTACTATTGGTGGCCTAGGATGAAAGGCGATGTTGCTGTTTACGTGAGCAACTGTTTAACGTGTGCTAAAGTGAAAGCCGAATACCAGAAGCCTTCAGGACTTCTGCAACAACCTGAAATTCCCAAGTGGAAATGGGAACAAATCTCCATGGATTTTATTACGAAATTGCCAAGAACGCCAAGAGGCCATGATATGATTTGGGTGATAGTTGACCGCCTAACAAAGTCCGCACACTTTCTGCCAATCAAGGAGAAAGACAGTACTAGTAAACTTGCGGAAATATACATGAGAGAGATTGTCGCACGCCATGGAGTACCTCTCTCAATCATCTCTGATAGAGACGGAAGGTTTGTGTCAAGGATATAGCAATCCTTCCAAGAAGCCTTTGGCTCACAATTGAATCTGAGCACTGCGTTTCACCCGCAAACTGACGGCCAGAGCGAGCGAACGATACAGACTTTAGAAGACATGCTGAGGGCATGTGTTATGGATTTGGGCGGTAGCTGGGAAAAACATTTACCTTTGGTCGAATTCTCATACAACAACAGCTACCACACCAGTATTGGTGTCGCGCCATTTGAAGCCCATTACGGACGCAAGTGCCGATCACCCCAATGTTGGTCTGACGCAGGTGATAGACAGCTTGCTGGTCCCGAGATCGTCCAAGAGACGACAGACAAGATTGCGCAAATTCTTAAACGCATCGAAGCAGCTCGCCACAGACAAAAGGCCTATGCGGATCCAAACCGGAAACATGTGGATTTTCAAGTTGGAGAAATGGTGTTATTGAAAGTTTCACCCTGGAAGGGGGTGGCACGCTTTGGAAAGCGTGGGAAGTTAAATCCACGCTACATTGGTCCTTTCAGAATTCTGGAAAGAATAGGACTAGTAGCATACAAGTTGGACCTACCTGCTGAACTGAATGGTGTTCACGATACATTTCATGTATCCAACCTGAAGAAAAGTCCAACTCAAGTTGACGTTGCCATTCCCATCGACGAGATTCATGTTGACGACACGCTCCACTTCGTTGAAGAACCTGTTGAGGTCACGGATTGGAAAGTGAACAAGACCCGCCGGAGCAGTGTCAAACTCGTCAAAGTTCGTTGGAATGCCAGACATGGTCCTGAATACACCTGGGAACGTGAGGACCGGATGAAAGAGAAGTACCCCCACCTTTTTCCTAAGAACCCTGCTTCTACAAGCAGAACTTAAATTTCGGGACGAAATTTATTTAACGGGGGGAGAATGTGACAACCCGCACTAAACCAGGTATCCGTACGACTTAATTAATGATTAATTACTGCTTAATTACTGTGCTTGTTTGAACTAGCTGATGAACTGCTACTTGATATCTGATACATGTACGTACTTGCATCATACTTTACTTGTCGTCACTACAATACTTACATACTGAACCTTAGTGACAAACATGATGCACAAAAGCACAGTAGCACTATAAACGGATAACCTATTGAACATGCTGATAAAGCCAGCATCAGGCAGACACTGCCTCTAAGGCCTATAAGAGCCTGAGATATTTGGCTACACTAGTAGTGAGTGTAGGGATACAAGGGTTGTGGAACTGCGTCTCTAGGGATAAGTCACAGTGACTGGATGTGCCTAAAACGTACTTTAAGTACAAAACACAGCACTTTAATAAATAATCCAGCTTCTAGCTGACTAGTAAAGTGCCAGAACATGGGAAAAATATCACTAGACACTTTCTAAAGTGTTGGAACTAAATTGTGTCACTAAAAATAACAATAACGACACTTTAAGCTTTGTTAAGCGCTTTAACGGATTACTATCCAACCGAACAACCGGGCGTTACCCGAAACATGAAAATATTGTTATTTTCCTTGCTTATCTTTTTCTGAGCCAGTTAGGGTCCCCGAACACCCTAACACCCGCTTTAAAACACTAAACATAACTAACCAAGTTAATCCCTAACTTAACTTATTTAACCAAACTATTTACCTATTGGCTAGTTGAAATCGAACCAAGGGACCCCCCCTCCTAACCGGCCCAACTACAAGGGGACACACCTTGTCATTGTTTCATTATTTTAATCATGTATGCTTAATATCATTAGGACATATGAACCAATGGACACTAATCTTATGTTTGCCTATAAGTAACTTAAGATTGCACACATGATCATTACACACTAAACTTCACAACTTCAAACTCTCTCCCTCTCTTTATCACTTTCGGCCGAGAGCACCCACCCCCCTACCCATCCATTTCGATTTTCATAAAGCCATTCCAAGCATCCACACGCGTTAAGGGTCACGTATTAGGAGGTTTGGAGCAAACGGAACGCGAAGGACCTCTCCGCTTTGCTTTTATCCACGCCATTTTCGTCAAGAATCTTCCCTAGCCTTGAGCTAGAGGTATAACACTTAAAACTCGTTTTTGAACTAATCTAAAGTGGTTAAAAGGACTTTTGTCGGTTAAATCTCGTTAACATACAATATGATGCTTAAAAGTCTACTAAAAGCATGAAAAATGGTGGTTAATAGCATATAAGTGGTGTAAAAGTTGTAGTATTTGAAATATATGCTTATTTAGACCCGATCTATGTTGTGGTAGCTCGGATCACCGTTTAACCCGGTTTGGTAAGATCACGGGTCTTAACATAAGCTTGTTTTGAATGATACAATGGTTAAAAGGTGAAACTCTACCACACATGAAACATGAACTTGTGTAAAAGTGTTTCAACATGTACAATAGTGTTTAAAACTAGCAGATCTACGTATCTGCAAGTGGTATTTTCAAAGGACCACGCGTCAAAGAAATCATGTTTTCTAAAAGACGGATCTTACACTGACAAACATGATTTTTATAAACCACAAGTGTGTAAACACTTGTGAAATGAAAAGATCCGACAAAGAACTAGTTTTGTCAAATGTTACTAGAAGTTGTAAAGACGGATTTCTCTAAACACGAGGTTTTCACGAGATCAAAGTTACTTTATATAAAAATCTACAAAATGTAATGGGATTTACACTATAGTTGCGGAAAAACTACAAGTTCATGCGATTATGCGATTTACATACTTGTCGACTAGTTTGATGTGTCGGAAATTGTTTGATTGAATAAAGAAGTTGTCGAATTGATTTTGTAAAAGAAAATGATACGCTTGAAAGCGTGGCCATCTCCAGTTACAGAGGAAACTCTGGCGAAATTTTTCTAAAAACCTAACACTTAGAATTAATTACACAACAAGTGTTAGAATTATTTTTGACATATTTTCGAAATATAAATTTCGCCATGACTTTATTTACTAAATATTCGGAGGTGGGATTTTCACAAGATTTAACGTGACAAATATATATGGTCACACACTGTTTATGATTATTTTGTGAAAATACATAAATATTATTTTTAGAGTAAAGATAATATTTACAAACGTTAACGATTCCAAAATAATACAAACGCTTTCACATGAATATATAAGTTACACCGGTAATTATATTACCACTCGATTATTAAAACGTAACTTACGCACATGTATTGGATCCCCCATCCTTGGGAAGGAAATCGACTACCAAGTATATACATAATGTAAACACGAAATAGTTGTCTAACTATTTCCCAAAGACTTAAACTATAAAGCTAAGGCACGGCCGTCCGTCTAATAGAATTAGCACTTGTAGGTCGTCACACAACTTTCTGATTTGGAGACACTTGGTAGAGACGCTTCACTGTGAGTTCATGTCCCCCTTTTCTCTAACTGTTTTCTGTTTTCTTAACTGCGAGGGTGAAATACATGTTACTTTGTTTACAAGTACTATTATACACGGTATGTTAACGTAAGGAGGTTTACTACTTAGATCATGTGAATGGGTAGGCAGAACACCGAGGGACTTAAGCGGTAGATCTATCTGGGTGTAGCGAGCCCAACTCTAGGCCCAATAGAACGGACCTCTGTGAGGACCAACAGAACGGACCTTGAGTGACTTGGTTGCCCGACGCATAAATCGGCTAGGGTTGAGTCTTCCTACTTGCATTTCACACATGCTAATGGCCTTGCAAACCATTGGTGATCTCTTTTCCTTACACTGCTACATACCAGGGAACTTTTATACTTACAAGTGTTTTACTTACTCACTTGCACATGAACTCGCTCAACATTATTGTTGATTTTTCAATTTACATGTATTTCAGGAAATTAACGAGATCTGGCACGGTATGGCATGTTTTCCGCTGCACTAGTTTCCGAGGTCATCCGGGGTTTAGGGGATGTGTCTCTTTCCTGGACAAGACACAATCCTTAAACCATGTTTATATTATGTTTAAGTTTGTAATGTCTGTTGAACAAGGTTATGGTGGTTAGGGTATGTTCCCGTTAAAACAATGGTACTGTATTTGGTTTTCAAAACTTAATGGATGATCTTGCATGTTTTTAATTCATATAGCTTTGTTATGGTTAAGCTATGGTATTAAGAAGTCACACCAAAATTAACCACGCTTCCGCAAAGCCAGGGTGTGACACTTAGCACATCCACTGATGTCTATCACAGTCTCCATTTCATCTAACCACTTCATAGAGTCTATCGCTCCCTTTTCTCCTGTGAAATCCCTCGGTTTACAGGAGACAAAGTATTTATAGGTACAACCCTTTGTGTACCTGGGAGTCGGCTTGAGTACAATCTGCCTCTGTGGTTCACTTCTCTGATTAGACGAGTGTTGAGACTCGTCCTTCTTAAGTGTATGCGAATGAGAATGGGACTTTGAATGAGTTTTGGACCGAACATTACTCGGCTCCTTGAATATCTTATCCACCGCTTGAGCAACCGCGGTGTCAATCATTGCTTGCAGTTCAGCATTTGTAAGATTTACTCTTGCTTCATTATTGTTTTCTTCTCGCGGGTGGCTATTTGCCTCATCAGATCCAGCCATTATTTGAGTACTAGATCAAACAATAATGATTCATTTAAATAATTCACCATATCGATGATTTGATGGTCATGGTATTATTAAACCATATAGACCATTTTAAGTAATAATTAATAATCAATAGAATATAATTCTTTATATTTATTAGACAGGGGAATTATAAATCACAACTGCCAATGTCATAAAGGACATTTTATTTAGCACAAGGCTCGTCTTGAAGGACATTTAGATAGCTCAGAAGGCTTTGTCACAGGGACGATTAGAATAATACTAATGATCTCTTGGATCAGTGATCTTTTAAAGATCGAACCAAGTTCATCGCCTTTTTGACAAGAAGTTCATAAAATAAAACTATCATTGTCATTATTACACCCTTGCTTATAAGCATACATCTCAAATAGATGTTTTAGGCGTATACATCATATTGATGTTTATTAGCCATGATTCACATTGATCATATAAGCTATGATAGTGACTTGAAAAGATCCAAGTACATTTGAAAGCTTGTGTGGTTTTGCGTACCGCACAACCAGGAATGTTAACATGTTTTTCAGATGTTAACAGGGATTTATTGTCTTAAAAAGGTTGTACCATCATAGCCATTTAATATTTTGGCTAGGTTATACCTCTAAAAATTTCTTTAGCAGATCAATCTAAAATTGAAATGATATAACATGATGATGTATTAAAGTACATATTTAAAAATCAAAAATAAACTTCATTAGATCATAAAACTAGTACAAAGATGCCCTAAACGGGACTTGAAACAACATACTGCCCACGCAGGGGCTACAGAAATGGAAAATAAGTCCACGCAGGGACTTAGTACAGAAATAAAATAATGTCCTCGCAGGGACTTGATTAAAAGACAATACAAGATAAAATAAACAACTTCCTACTTCTTCTTACCTTTAATAAGGCTCGCAAGGTCCTTGTGAAAGCTATTATGCTTCGTTTTGGTTTCATTTGCTTCATGCTCAACCCTATCCAACCTCTATAAAATCTCCTGAGTTTGCTCTTGTTGGGGAGGAGGATGTTGCTGGTACGGTGGGTATTGGTACCCCTGCACCGGATATCCAGTTGGGTAAACTGGAGGGTAAGAAGAAGGATAAAGTGCATTGTATTGTGCAGCTGTAAGGTATGGATCATGGTTTCCATAATCCGATGGATATCCAGATGGGTTTTCAAAAGGGTTGTACCCAGAAGAACCTGGGTAAGTCGGGATCGGGTTATCGAAACCCACTGGCGGCGGTGGTGGATATGAAACTGGCGTAGGATTTTCTTCCTGCATTGCGTGCGAGGGTCCACCCATTTGGGGGTCCTCGGGGATAGGAGGGTAAGAACTTGAACCTTGAGGGGATGCGAACCGTGGTCCCCCACGTACAGACATTCGAGCATTCCTCCTCTGCCTTGGCAGCTCGGGAGGTGGTTGCGGTGGCTGTTGTGGTGGCTCCTCAACAGGAAGAGGTGGAGGAGTGACAGCTTGAAGGTAAGGCTCATTCAAAGGAGGTTGAGCCGGGGAGTTATGATATGAAGGAGTGAATTCCCATTCAAACTTTGACCACCATTCTTTAAATGGATCGGACCCTTGGTACGACGATCCTTGATATGGAGAACCGATCGATATACTGATAGGGTGGCCCGATGTTCCGGTTTGCATTTCTGGGTCCGGGTCGTCATCCATCTCCAGTTCATGAGGAAAGTGATCCTCGGGTCCCAAAGGGTTGTATCCCAGAAAGTCGTTGACATAATTATTGGGATTGAACTGAGCTGGAGAGTAGGTGGAATCCGAGTGATGAAAAGAATGAGAATGCAAGGAAAGATAGGATTGGTGAGACTCATGCGAATGATGTGACTCATGGGAGTGATGAGAATGCTCGGGCTCGTCTGGAACGGGCGGCCCGAATGATGGATGAAAAGAAGGTGACGAGCTCAACGAGATAGATTGTCTCGCTGGTTCGAAGGAATGACCCCACGGGTCATGGGAGTTTGAGATAGAAAACGACGCAGACGGGGTGCGCCGATGGGAAGGTCCTGCGTGTCCTGATGGTCCACCTCGCATTGGACCTTTTCCTTTGCCTCTTACTCTGGGCGGCATTGTTGATGATTAATCCTGTCAAAACAAGTAAAATTAAATAAAATATAAACAGCAAAAGGAAAGTTAAGAATAAATCCTAGGTCATTGGTCTAGACTCGGAAGTCTAAGGAATGTGCTTATTGTGTCATTGAGATTAAACACAAAAGGTTAGTGATTAATTCACTCAATGTTGGCTCTGATACCAACCTGTCACACCCTGATATTTCCACATATTACCGGTGGGCCCGGCGGGGAGTATCGTGACGTAGTTGATATCATCATTGTCAATACACACAATATAATAGCACAGCGGAAGGCTTGGTGAATAAACTATTACAAACCATAATGTCTGAGTGTCCACGAACGAATATACAGACTGGGTTGTAATAAGATTCACAGGCGGATCATAAATAAAATACAAGAAAACAAAATAACAGACTTCAGGTATCTAAGGACTTGCAAGATCCTCTTATACGACACCTAATAGCTCCAACCTATTTACGAGAGGTACCTGTCAATCAGTCTTTAGAAAATACGTCAGTATACACTGGTAAATACAATTAACTGACTCTTTTGAAAACATTTATTAAAATTGATTTAAGTACACATGACACAAATTATTTATAACTTGGGACAATTATTTAAAGACAATCTTGTATACAGATTTACATGTTTGTCTTACAATTGGGGCCGGTTGGAAGCCGGTCATGATTAACCGACTCACCACTTATAGAACCCACAAAGGAGTTATCCCCAACTTATGGGTTTATATTTTAGCATTTGCATCTGTCAGGTGTATGCCTACACCCCGTGCATAGGTCATGGCCATTTTCAAATGAAATGAGCCGAGGATATCCCGGACATGGTCGAATTAACCCCCAAATGCTTATGTTATCAAACAAGACAGATTAAAATGGGTTATGGAAATTTATTAATCAAAATCCTATTAAATGATTTCATACCCGACCAAGTGGTATTATTATAATACCATATCCCAAGCCTGTATAAGGGAAAATAAGTTAAAAGTATTTACCTGAGCTTAAAAGTGAAGGTAACTCAGCCGTAAATCCTAAAGCTTTATGATGGTACCTTCTACTGGATGCTACTTAATCTGTATAGAAGGTTTAATAACCTATTAGGATGCTAACGGGTCTTTAGTTAAGTCAAGGACTTAGACCGGTTAGCTAGAAAGAGACTTTACAGTTCTAACGCTAGATTAAGCGGAGACCTGAATAGAATGCGGTTTAGAACCGACAAGCTTAGATACTTGTATATTATGGGTAAACTAAATACATTCTGGAAATTGAGGATTTAATGATAAGGTTTAACCCATTTCGGCTATTTTACGTAAACTAGTCACATAAACCGATCCGAACGCGTAAACGCGTAACGGGTAACCAAATAAATTATATACAGGTCTTAAATGTTATTATGCTTAAAATATGTTAATACATCAGTAGGATGTTAACATATATGCCCAAAAAGTAATTTAAATCCCGTAAGGGCATTTTGGTAATTTTAATACTTATAAAAGAGATTTTATGACAAACTGAAGTTCTTGTCTTTTGAAATCAGTAAAAAATTTTAATTTATCTCATTACATCAGTAAGATATTACATATATGTGAGGTTTACCATTTATGGCCAAACTATGCCCCAAAAGGGCATTTTGGTCATTTCACATAGGCTTTTAAGGACATTTTTTTGGAAACCTGAGTTCATAACTTATACCTACTATAATAATATTTAAATTTGTTTACAAACTCAGTAGGTAACAAGTCTTAGGTGGTAAATATGATTTTAAACCATACTATGCACCTAATTAGTGTAAAACTCGCTAATTGACGATAATCAAGATGTTTATGTAAATCTGATGTTTTGATCAGTTTTAAATGCTCAAAATAATTTATTTAATGTATGAAATCAGTAGAAAAAGGTTTGGCATTCAAATCATTTGTTAATCTCATTTTATGCCTAAAAAGGCTATTATCGTCATTAACCGAATTACACAAGAACTCTATGTTTTAAACAGATTATAATCTGACCAAAAATCTTAAAATTCCTTAGAGTAAATTACAAGTTTTTTCCTTTATGTTTGTCCCAAATTGCAGGCGCTGTCCTTTGTCTTTAAAATCGAAGAGTTTTGTCCTTAATGCTTGCAAATCTTGCACGTTATGTCCTTTAGGCCAAACCCAGTTAGATTTTTCAGTTAAGTTATGTCATGTGCACTGCACTTGAGGGTAGAATAGTAATTTCACCTCCTCACTTGTCTTTCCCCCCTTTTAATACCCTAATTTATTCATCTTCAACCTTCATTCTCTCCGCCATCATCCCTTTCATCTGAACCTTCATCCCTTTCATCTTCAGTTTGGAACGGTGGCGACACCAGTCGGAGTTGACGGAATAGTGGACATGAACACCGGCTAGACAATTTCACCAGGCCAATCTCTCCGCCGTCACTAGACCTGAAAGACACAACAGGGCCAACCTCTTCACAGATTTGCACAAGTTGTTCTTCAGTTGGCTATTATCACTCCTGTTAAGGACCTATGGTTCCTTCACCCAAAACAGAGCTCCAAAAAGTTTGTTCGAACACTGGAGCTCCACACATTGATCAACAAAAATGTCAACACTCGCTACATCTCTTCATCTTTTCCCCAATAATTCATTTGTATGCACAAAATCAGTTCTCCCAACGTTTTCCACAGCGATAACGTCTGCTTCATCAAGTTCTTACCCGATTAACAGGTATGTATCTTCGCTAATTGATGATTCTGTTTGTTTTTGGCATTGATTCGTGAATCTGTTAAGAGGGTTTTCAGAATGTCAGCAGCAGTTCATATATATAGATATTGAAATTTGATTGCAGCCGTGTTGTTTTTGAGATGATTTTGATCCATATGGGTATGATTTTTAGGGTTGATATCCATCTTATTATTCCTCAGCTTCGTAATTTCTTCAAGGAATCATACTGTAAAACCTTCAATTCTCAATCAAATATTAGGGTTTCTTGTTTTCAATTTAACAATTGGGCTTAACAGATGTTATTATCGGTTTAAAAAATGGATTTTATACTGAACGGGAACAAATACAAAGAAAGAATTTGAAGGGGATGATGGTTCAGAGAATGAAGGTTGAAGATGAATAAATTAGGGTATTAAAAGGGGGAAAGACAAGTGAGGAGGTGAAATGACCGTTCTACCCTCATGTGCAGTGCACATGACATAACTTAACTGAAAATTCTAACTGGGTTTGGCCTAAAGGACATAACGTGCAAGATTTGCAAACATTAAGGACAAAACTCATCAATTTTAAAGACAAAGGACAACGCCTGCAATTTGGGACAAACATAAAGGACAAAACTTGTAATTTACTCAATTCCTTAATAATAATATCTTAACAGTAGGTAATGAGTTTTGGTTCAAAATCCAAGTTTAGACATGTATTATGCAAGATATCGCAAATTAATTAATAAAAAGCTTCTAATTACGATATCGGGCATAACTCCTATTTGGGACCAAGAACTGATGTCAAATTTTCGGGACAATTTTAAATATTAGTAGCAAAAGTTTTTGTCCTCTCACATTTCTAAAAATCTCATTTATATGTCAAAAGGGCATTTACGGCATTTATAAGCATATTAACAAACAAGTGCATATAATTCAAACTATTAAGGACCAAGCAATATATATAACTCCAGAGGGTTATACTACGGAGTAATGTGGAATTAATGGAAGCTTAAAACATGGGAGAATTAAGCTTGAACGAGTCAGAACTGAAAGTCAAAGCAAAAGTCAAGCTTTTGTGACTTTCGGTTATAAACTGACCTTAGACTGATAATTGCCGGGTTAGGACTGATTAAACGTGTTTTAATATTAATTACCAAGTCATTAGAATGTTCAAATATAATTTAGAACCTCTGTTTTATTAATTTAAATCATTTTTAAACTTTCTGTCCAGTTTGACTTTTTGTCAAACTAGTTTGACCCGACAATTAACTAGTCAAACGAAATAATTAGGAGGTGCCCTTTTAAGTGTTAATCACCTACCTTAATATGGTTCCATAACCACTTTCGTTTTGGTTAGCGGCTGGACCATTTGTGATTAAATCGAAAGTCAAAGTTAAATTACGATATGTTTGACTTTACGGTATTTAAGCTAATTAAAAGGACTAAGCAGGGATTAAAACTCTTACTAATGGTCCTTGCTATCTTTTCTACACTTCTAAATCTTCTCCTATTGCTTGAAAGCTCCAGATGTGTGTCCTTTTGAAGTTGTTGCAATGATGTGCATATGAACACAACACTAGTGCTCCTTATATACTAAATTCCAAGTGTCTTGATCATTTGCAGCTGTAATGGGGGCTCCTAGGATCACCCCAGGTGTCCTAGTGGATTAATAAAACCGTTTAACAGCCCATGGAATCAATACAAATGAGTTTAAGGCGGTGCAACAGCTGAAACCTGCACCTGTCCTCTTTTTTCTGCGCTGGGGATTTCTACGCGGCCCACGTAGATATTTTCTATGGGCTATGCGGCCCGCCTAGAGGTGGGGTTTAGGTTAAACAAGTTTCAAACATGGCAGAATCAGTCCCTGGCCAATTAAAACCCTTTTTAACTTGATTTTTAGCAATAAAGGCCCTTGTAGTTAGTTTGTAGAGGCTCAAGGATGTATAATCAAACTTCGTTAGGCTCGGTTTCGATAAATATCACTATAAACACAAGTTTCATCAATTTGACACTTTTTACCCAAAGTTTTGAAAACTTGCTTAACGATCTTGAAACCACGTGAAATTTATACCACTTATTCTTGAGAGTATATTTGAATATTTCGAAGCCTCAGGTTTGTTAAAAGGTCAATCAGAGGTAAGAATTAACATATTGACACGTTTAACCCCTGTAGTTTTATAATCTTCCGATTACATATACACACAGCTTCTTATATCCAATTAATCACTCGATTAAGAATATATTCTTCACGTATGGTCATTCAGAGGTTCAAGTTTGGCATGTTGACACTTTTAGTCCCTTTACATTCATATTTTCACCGTTTGTCAACGTTAGTCCTTCAAACTCAATCTTTACCTAATTAGAGTTTAGGACACGCGTCTACGCATAATTGGACACGTTTTTACGTGGTGTTACAAGGCGTTGGTCTTCAACATGTCATCAAACAAGTATATATTCACCCACAATAAAGGATGCCACAAAAAATAAGCATCTTCTAAAGACGGCCGTTATATAGGAAAATAAGGATCCACATAAGGTATTCAAAAACATATTCAAAACGCCAAAAAGGTTAAAGTAGAAGAGGCTGATGACAGTGAAGATTTGGATGAGAAATTAGATTATAATTTAAATTTTTTTTTCATTTTCTATTGTTTGTTATCTAATTCTCTGTTGTTTGTTATCTAATTCTCTACTAGTTTAAAAAAAATTGAGTATAAAACGCCAAAAACTACAAACACCAAAACGCCTGATAGTGAGAAAAACTGTGAGAACGGATGCTAGCGAAGCACGATGTTGCTATATAAAAACGCCAAAAAACACAAACAAAGTATTACTGGAAAAATCAACACTAATTGACAGATGAAAATTGAAAAAAACAGTAATTGCTAAAATAGTAAAATGAAGAGACGGAATCATTATTGCCATGGAAAATTAAATTTATTTATCTTTTCAAAACGCCATAATTGCCTGTATCCTACATGGCACAACACTTGATATAATAAAATCAAGAAAATTACTGATGTTTTTTACATTAAAGGCCTACATCCTGATCTAAAAAACAATAAAAACACAAAAACAATACTTAAAACGCCAAAATATTTACTATGATCCTGATCTAAAAGCAATAAAAACGCCGCGTATTTATTAAACACCAAAAAATGGAAAGATGAAGTGACACGCGTTTAAAAAAAGAACTATGAAAGGACAAAAAATCCCCTCCGCCCTCCTCTAAGCGGCGTGACACGTGTTGGGCCAGGAAGCGTTCTCACCGTTCTCACACTTTTGAGTGTTTTCTCCTGAACCCGTTTCTCTCTCTCTCTATATATATATATATAGGGTCAGGATTTAGAGAAAACGGTAGAAAGTGTGAGAACGGTGAAAACGCTTATGGATCGTCCGATCAAAACAATCTATGGACTAGATTGGCACGGTGGCGTTTTCGTAAATAACATCAATTTTATTACGTGGACGCGCTTCAATAAGGGTAAAAGGGTCTTTTGACTTCTCCACACAAAACGCCGTCGCATGAAAATAAAACGCCAAACAAAAATCACACACCATTCTAACTAAAAACGCCATTAGATATAAAACGCCAAACTTAATTATAATAAAATGCCGCCTAAAAAACCGCCCAAAAAATCCTATATACACAACATCTCAGACCTTCAATTAAAAACACACACAAAACCCCAAACGTCATATTTAATATATCTCATTCGTCTTAGAAACGCCAAAAAACCCAAACAACAAATATCTTCTAAACCAAAACGTTTTTTGAAATTCAGTTTGGTTGTCTGTAAGCTTTCGCTCAAAGTAATGGACAAAATCCTTAAGTGAGGATATTGTCCATTTCATTGAGTAAAATCTTATTGACTTATCCTCAACTTCCATCCAATTTATAACGCCAAAACATACAAAAACATTATTGAGGTTTGTTGTCAATAAAGTTTAGCTGTATGGGGTGGACAACATTGTCTGTTATCTTTCTTAACCGAGGATTAACAATGTTGTCCATCTCATACAGCAAAACATTATTGATTTTAGCATGATCAAATTTTGAGGTTTAAGGTGCTTTTATTTGGTGGCGTTCTTTTTATCGGTAAAACGCCAAAAAAGTTAAAAAATCAAACATCGTTCATTGGAAAATTCAAGCTTGTTGGCTGAAGGGTCTAAACTCAATAACATTTTGCAGCATAAGATGGACAAATCTTCAAGAAAAAGATGCTAATGTCAGACTTTGTGCTTCCAAACAGCCACAAAAAACTACTTGAAAAACAAAAAAAAACAAAATGAATCATACGAAAGTCGAACCAGTCAGTTAAGATGATTCAAAAAAAAAGAAAGAGACTGGTGACAGTGAAGATTTGGAAGATCAATTGTTTATATATTCTTTTTTTTTAATTTTCTTTTTCAGTTGATTGTTAAATAATAAAAACGCCATATATAATAAAAACGCCAAACAGTCAAAATGCTTGTTAAAACGCTATCATGTAGTAAAACGCCCCCAAAAACTCCCAAACTATAATAAAATTACTTTGGAAGAGTATTAAAAAAAACCCAAAAAATAAAAAAGCAAACTTGAAAATGTAACTAGAAACAGTAACTACAAAACAGAAAAATGAAGAGACGGAAAATTTATTATATTAGAATCTAAAACGCCAAACTTGAAAGACAGGATGTGTTACAGACTTCAGAGAAAAAAAGCTTATCAAAAACAATAATTACAAACAGTAACTGAAACGACGAATATTTTATTATAATAATGCACCGCCTAACCTACGCCGCCAAAAGAAATCCTATAAAATAGTAACTCTCAGCAACTTCCATTTAATCAAACCAAAAAAACAAACGCCAAAATACTACTAAATACCACTCACTGTAAAACGCCAAAAAATTAAAAAAATCAAAGATGGCTAATATGCTATCTTGGATATTCAGTATTGTTCTTCGTGAAATTTCACTGAATGGATTGTTAGCTGAAAGGAGTAACTCAGAAATATTTTGCTGCATGAGATGGACAAATCTTCAAGAAAAAGATACTGATGACAATCGAATGTCATTTTGTGTTCTTTGTTCTTGAATAAGGTTTGGATGAGGAAAAGAGATCAATGACACTGAAGAATGGGATGATTATAAAGATGAAGATGAAGATGAAGAAAAAGCGAAAAACCCACCCACACGTCATAGATCTATGTACCCAAACATCCACAAAAAGCCACATCAACAGACGAGCAGGCAAAATAATCAAACCGATGAGTTTGTTAAGTTTTACATAAAACACCATATATTTGGTGACAGTTCTTGTACTATTAAAGAAGTGAGAGGCTGATGACAGTGAAAATTGTGAAGAGAGATCTGATTATGATTTTTAATTTATTTTCTTCGCTTCTATTTTTTTCCCTGTGGTTGTAATATTATTTTACAATTGTAAAACGCCAAGATACCACAAACGCCAAAATGTATATAAAAAATAATAGAACAATGGGCCATCTTGTTTAAAACGCCTTGAAAAAACGTCATTCAGATAGATTTCCTGACCCCCCCGGGGTTCCAATGGCATACAATTTGAAAAACGTCAAAAACGCCATAAATGCCAAAATGTTAATACTATGAAGCCATTAAACGCCATTAATTATTGAATTTGGTTAACGCCAAAAATCTTATATCCCAAAAATAAAACAGTATTGGGAAAAGCGGGACTGGAAAAGCAGAAGATAAAAGGACAAAAAAAACCCCTCCGCCCTTCTCTAAGTCGCGTGACACGTGTTGGGCCAGGATGTGTTCTCACTGTTCTCACACTTTTGAGCGTTTTCTCCTAATCCTGTTTCTCTATATATATATATATATATACACACACACACACACACACATATATATATATAGGAGAATGATCCGTTAGGAACCACCCTTTATTGCGAGAACCGCGAGAACCAATGTGAACATAACCAAAAATACCTGAAAATAGCTAAAAAAACACATAGTTTTTTTAATACTTTTTACTTAAAATTCGCTGTATTTCGTTATTAAAAATAAAATTTTTTGGCTGATTTTTAAGTAAAAAATACTAAAAACATTTGTGTGTTTTTTAGATTTTTTTTGGGGGTTTAGTTTTTAGCATTTTGCTTGGGTGGGGGTAAGGGGTTTAGGTTTTTTTTTTTTTTTGGGGGGGGGGGGGGGGTTAGGTTATTTTTAGGTTTGGGGGGGGGGGGGTTAGTTTTTAGCATTTAGCTTGGGGGTGGGGGGTTAGGTTTTTTAGGTTTTTTTGTTGTGTTCACATTGGTTCTCGCAATAAAGGTGGTTCTCGCATGAACCCTACCCTATATATATATATATGTGTGTGTGTGTGTGTGTGTGTGTATGTGTGTGTTTGTGTATATAGGGGAGCGCTAAAATGAAAACCACCCCCAGTTGTAAAAACCGCGAGAACCACTCTCAACCAATCAAAAAAATGGTAGTTTGGTCATTTCCTTTAAATGTCCAATCTCCAATCTTTCATCTCTCCTCTTTCCTCTCTCCTCTCTCCTGTCTCCTCTCTCCTTTAAATGTCCAGTTACAGACCTTTCTCTCATCTCTCATCTCTCATCTCTCCTTTTCGTCATCATCACCAATACCATCATCACCCATAAATTAGAAAATCAGAGAGATCAACCATCTTTAACCCTCCAAAACCACCGAATGTAAACCTAAATTGACAATGAAGTCACGAATTTCCGACACAAGAATCATTCTTCAAACAGCAATTGCATCAAGACTCATTCTACTAACCCTGACACTCATCTGGAGATCAATCATCAACCCATACGACACTTCAGCTTCAATCAACCCCAACTTCCTCTCCACCACCACTACCACTACCACCACCACCCCACCATCGTATTCCCCCGCATCGCCGCCGCTGTTGAAAACGGCGTCGTATGGGTCAGTGTCGTATGCGACACCGCCATGGGAGGAGCCGACGACGACAGAAACATCAGCAGCGGCAGTGGTGCTTCACTTTCCGACGATTTATTTATATTTTTTCTGTTTTTCATTTATAATTGCCAATTTTATTCATTTATAATGCCATAAGTTTCTGGATTTGTTAACAATTTATTTATATTTTCTCTGTTTTTCATTTCTTGGCAGGAAGATTAGACACAAGAATGTTGTTCAATTTATTGGAGCATGTACAGAACCTACAAAAATCTGCATAGTAACTGGTAACAATATTAGTTTTAAAGGCTTTCTTTCTCATATATTGGCAGTTGAGTCGGAGGCTAGTTTGTGATGTCATTTGTAAAATGTCAAGATCTAAAAGGTAGTTAACTAGTGGATTACGACACAGATATGGTTCGATTCAGAGGGTCTCGATTCAGTCTCAGGTCCGACGTGGTTCGGGTTGGGTTAACAACAGTGGTGGCGGTGTTATACAACTCAGATTAGGTTTGTTCGACACCGGGTTTTGTTCGAGTTCAGATTTGGTTCGGGTTTAACTCACTCGGTTCAAGTTTCGGTTCGAGGCAACTCACCGCAAAACAGGTTCGGTCAACTCGGTAAACATCTGAGTCAAACTCGGGCAATGGCAGCCAAAACAGTCGACTCAAAGACCCGGTAACATTTAACGGCGTGAAAATTTCTAGTTATATAGTTTTAGATTTTAGTTAGTTACGTGACCGAGCACGACTCGATTCGACTAGATACTAGCTTACGTTTGATATATTTAACGAGAAATTTTATATATAGTGGTTATATTGTTGAAAATTGATTGAATTTTCGGAAAATATATCGACACTTAGTTGTCGGAATCGTCCAAAAAACAGAGGAAACGTAAAAAGTTTAACGTAAATTTTTTAACGTAAAACATAATTTTTTTAACGTAGAACGTAAACTTTTTAAGGTAAAACGTAAATTTTTTAACGTAAAACGTAAACTTTTTAATGTAAAAACGTAAAGTTTTTAACGTAAAACTTAAAAAGTTTAACGTAAAACGTAAAAACGTAAAACGTAAACTTTTTAACGTAAAACGTAAATTTTTTAACGTAAAACGTAAATTTTTTAACGTAAAACGTAAATTTTTAACGTAGAACGTAAACTTTTAACGTAGAACGTAAACTTTTAACGTAGAACGTAAACTTTTTAACGTAAAACATAAACTTTTTAATGTAAAAACGTAAAGTTTTTAACGTAAAAAGTAAATTTTTTAACGTAAAACGTAAAAAGTTTGACGTAAAAACGTAAAACGTAAAACGTAAACTTTTAACATAAAACGTAAACTTTTTAACGTAAAACGTAAACTTTCTAACGTAAAACGTAAACTTTTTAACGTAAAACGTAAACTTTTTAAACCTAAAACGTAAGCTTTCTAACGTAAAACTTTTTTTATGTAAATTGTAAAACGTAAAAAACGGCGCGTTAAAAAAACGACGCGTGAAAAAGCCAGGCGTAAAAACGGCGTGTAAAAAACGGCGCGCAAAAAAAAATTTGTGTTGTTAAAAAATCTGAATTTAAAATCTGATTTGTTAAAAAATAACAATTAATATAATAATACAAAAATAGTAATAAAAAAAATAAAGACAAAAAGACAAAATTGAGTAAATTGACTAAACTAACCTTTTGGATTAAAATATTAAAGACATAATAAGACAAAAAATATTTAATAATAATTTTTAATTACTTTCAATCTCATCCATTGATCTTGAAGATCTGATGGTAGAAAAGTGGTTCTCTCAGTTCTTACAACTAGGGGTGGTTTTCATTTTAGCGCTCCCACATATATATATATATATATATATATATATATAGTGGAGAGTTCAAATGAGAAGAAATTTTTTTGTAAGAATAATAAAGAACAAACTTCAACCAATAATAATGCTTCATTTTACTTCATTTAATTTTTGTATTTAATATGGGTGTAAGGGTATATTGGTAAAATTAGATAGATCATTAATTGTTAGTCTTCCTTTTTAATAGCTAACTAAATTAAATTTGTAACTTATTTTAAAAAAAATATATATATTTTTTCGAAGAAGATAAAAATTAATTTAAAGTGTAGGATAAATTATGAGGTGTGTAGGATGAATTACGAGTTGTGTAGGATAAATTTCAGTATGTGTATGATAAATTTTCAAAAATGTGTAGGATAAATTTTGATGTGTCTAGGCAAAATTTTTAGTGTGTAGGATGATACTCTTTATGACTAATTAATTAGTCAAAATAATAATAAATGAGATAAGAGAAAAACTATTTAATGTTTTACAATTGTACCCTTTATTCTTTTTGTTCTCAATTTAATTTTCTTCTCAAATGAACCTCCCCCTATATATATATATATATAGGGTTAGGATCATGTGAGAAGCACTAGGCTAAATGAGAAACTTGAGAAGCAATCTGGACCACACATTTTCCCTAAGCTTTTCGTAATATACGCATATGTATAGTTTAAAACTGACTATATACATATATGTATATTGGATTATAAACCCATGTATATAGTCAATTGTAAACTATACATATGCGTATATTACGAAAAGATTAGGGAAAATGTGTGGTCCAGAATGCTTCTCAAGTTTCTCAAATAGGGTGGACTTCTCTTAGGATCCCTACCCTATATATATATATATATATGGGAGGGTTATCTTGAGAACGCATTGGTTTGTTTTTGACAAGGTTTTTGGTTACAGGCAGGCGATTCAAAAACATCACATTGGAGGGTATGTAGACTACGATCAGTAGAAATAAAAACCTTAAGAAACGTTCGGTAGTAAAAGGTACGTGTTTTTAAGCTTAAAAACTGGGTTAGGGTTTCAAAATCTGTCAGTTGGTAAGTTGTTTTGTTTTTCTTATGGTGTGCTATATGATTAAATGAACGCTGATATGTTTTAAAAACATTGTACGGAAAAAATCTGATATTGTTGTATAAAGTGAATGCATGAGAAAGCTACCACCTCTTGTTAAGAAAGCTGGAAAAAGGCCTGACATTACTACACTCAGAAAGGCAAGACAAGAAGAAATTGCTAAAACAGTAGAAAAAGAGAAGAGGAGAGACACAAGTGTAACACCCCGACCGCGTATAACAACTTGCGGCGGAAACATCGGGGTTACTTTACAAATTGTTTGGAACATATGGCATTTTAAGTATTGTTTTATTGAGTTAATAAATTACATTGTCTTTGGGAATACGAAAACGCAACACAAATAATTCTTTTTATTTTAAGAATACTAAGGCTCAAGTGATTCCCACGTGTAGCATACTTGTAGATCATCAAACATTTGCACGCGAAACATATGTGAAAACAGACGGTCAACAATAAAGTTGGTGAGTACATAGGTTTTGTAGTTAAATTCATGGCTAAGTATTTGTATTTCAATACTTTGTCTGACTACAAGAGTCGATGAATGAATAAACTTTTGTAGCTATGAATCTTAACCAATGTTTCTTTGTCAACTCGTGTAACCAAATGTTGAGCACAAAAATTTTATGGCTATATACATGTTTGAAAACCAAATGTCTTGTGTAAACCAAATGTCTTATATAAACAAAATGTCTTGTATGACCAAATGTCTTGTGTAAACCAGATGTCTTGTTTTGTATAAAACAATTTGCCTTTTTTGTATAAAACGAGTGTGGTTTGTCGACGAATACATTGCAACCCTTGTTGACTGTCAGACAAACCCTTAAAAATAAAGGTTTACCAAATGTGTTTCACAGTTTTTGTCATTCCCATGGGTAACTTCCAAACAGACCTAGGAAGCGGGAATGGGGTTGTCAATCCTACGGTACCATAACATACTATCGTTCGGCTTGGCCAAAGTTAATGAATGTATCATTGTCATGTTCAATGCACCATCAAGTTTCATACAATATAAAGTATGTTGTGTAAATAAACCATATGGAAATAAGTTTTATAGATGTGGAAAATAATTAGCACATATCAATCACCCCAAAACAAATTGAAAATTGAAAACTGAAAAATGGGAAATTATGTCTTACTTGGATTGTGGATAACTTGCTTAATTGTGTTAGCAAAGCTCAAGTGTTTCATAATAATTCGGATAATTATAAGTTAGTGTATTGTAGGTCCCTAGAGGAGGATCTAAAACAACCTTATCCTTGTTACCGAACACACCCGCAAGTGCGGAATCCAAACGGGTGTACAAAGCAAGCAAAAGAACACAAAAATACAAGACAAAGATTCGAACTTTAAAGCTCCTTTGTATATTCAACAAAGTTTTGGATACAAGATAAAACTCTCTCAAAACTCTCCTGTGTGTTCTCTGTCTAGATGTGTTTGCTGCAAGGTTACTTTTATACCCAACCTTATCTGCTACATAACGAAAGATGGCATTGGTCCACATGCACCCCACGAAGAACTCCAGGCCCAATATTCTAGCCCAAGAAGAACATAAACCCACGAAATATAGTTCTTCTTAGGAATGGGATGAAACATAGTTCTTCTTGGGAATAGGACGAAACATAGTACTTCTTGGGAATGGGACGAAACATAGTTCTTCTTGGGACCATTAAGGTTCTTCGCCAATGATATCTTTCATGAGTATCATTTTGTTCATGGTCTTTCGTGGGGTATACATGCAGACCACTTGCAGAACAATAAACAATTACAGCAACAAACAGTAAACAGATTGCACATATGCATCTGTTTACAACCCGTACTAAGTTGAATACGTTCTGAGTCACGATGGAGGATATTGTGCTTTGGTCTTCACTTCGTAACGTTGTCGAACCGGAACAAGCCGTATCCACAATATGCATCAACAAACTCCCCCTTGGATGCTGCTCGTGATGGTTCGTTCTTCACATGTTATCGAATTTTCAGATGTCTTCACTTGTCACTGTCAGAAGGTGTATCGGCAAGCTCCCCCTTAAACATTGCTCATGAGACGCTAATCTTCAAATTTTAGATCCTTGTGGTGTTGTTGAGAGGTCAGCTGCAACTTGATCATTTGATTGCATCAATGTCGTGTCTTCATTCCAAAGCTTGTCATCTAACACGTTCTCTTCACCTTTAGCTGGTCAGGATGCCGCATCTGCACACACAACAGAGCTAAACGCGTAATGAGAACAACCGCTTGGAATATAGTCAGTATAACCAAACGACACACATGTGACCAACTCCCAATCAACTACCGTCCGACAACAGTTTGAAAGTTTAAAAATTTGATCAATTTTAGATTTGAACTTTCAAAACTTGTTAACTTTGACCGTTTATGAAGATGCAATTGTTTTAGGTTTCAATCAGGTTTCAAGTGGAAAAGACTCGAGATCCAACAACGGACAATAAAAAAAATAGAAATAAAATCTTTTTGGTTTTTATAAAGTTTATATTAAAACACACCTAAAATCTTTTTGGTATTTTTTAATATTTCAAATGTAAAGACGGAAAGCGGTAAATAAATATATATAGAGATGCAGAAACGGAGAAATGTAAATAAATATTTACAGACATTCTTTTTGCGAGTTTCAAGGGTAAGAGAATCATATCAGTGAACAGTCACGCCAAAACACTCTTGTTGTTCAATTAGTTAACATTTAGATAAGCATCCTATAACGATTATCGGTATTGTTGTCCACTTAAGCTCAACTTATCAGATGTACCGCCATGGGAGGAGCCGACGACGACAGAAACATCAGCAGCGGCGGTGGTGCTTCACTTTCCGACGATTTATTTATATTTTTTCTGTTTTTCATTTATAATTGCCAATTTTATTCATTTATAATGCCATAAGTTTCTGGATTTGTTAACAATTTATTTATATTTTCTCTGTTTTTCATTTCTTGGCAGGAAGATTAGACACAAGAATGTTGTTCAATTTATTGGAGCATGTACAGAACCTACAAAACTCTGCATAGTAACTGGTAACAATATTAGTTTTAAAGGCTTTCTTTCTCATATATTGGCAGTTGAGTCGGAGGCTAGTTTGTGATGTCATTTGTAAAATGTCAAGAACTAAAAGGTAGTTAACTCGTGGATTACGACACAGATATGGTTCGATTCAGTGGGTCTCGATTTAGTCTCAGGTCCGACGTGGTTCGGGTTGGGTTAACAACAGTGGTGGCGGTGTTATACAACTCAGATTAGGTTTGTTCGACACCGGGTTTTGTTCGAGTTCAGATTTGGTTCGGGTTTAACTCACTCGGTTCAAGTTTCGGTTCGAGGCAACTCACCACAAAACAGGTTCGGTCAACTCGGTAAACATCTGAGTCAAACTCGGGCAATGGCAGCCAAAACAGTCGACTCAAAGACCCGGTAACATTTAACGGCGCGAAAATTTCTAGTTATATAGTTTTAGATTTTAGTTAGTTACGTGACCGAGCACGACTCTATTCGACTAGATACTAGCTTACGTTTGATATATTTAACGAGAAATTTTATATATAGTGGTTATATTGTTGAAAATTGATTGAATTTTCGAAAAATATATCGACACTTAGTTGTCGGAATCGTCCAAAAAACAGAGGAAACGTAAAAAGTTTAACGTAAATTTTTTAACGTAAAACATAATTTTTTTAACGTAGAACGTAAACTTTTTAAGGTAAAACGTAAATTTTTTAACGTAAAACGTAAACTTTTTAATGTAAAAACGTAAAGTTTTTAACGTAAAACTTAAAAAGTTTAACGTAAAACGTAAAAACGTAAAACGTAAACTTTTTAACGTAAAACGTAAATTTTTTAACGTAAAACGTAAATTTTTAACGTAGAACGTAAACTTTTTAACGTAAAACATAAACTTTTTAATGTAAAAACGTAAAGTTTTTAACGTAAAAAGTAAATTTTTTAACGTAAAACGTAAAAAGTTTGACGTAAAAACGTAAAACGTAAAACGTAAACTTTTAACATAAAACGTAAACTTTTTAACGTAAAACGTAAACTTTTTAACGTAAAACGTAAACTTTTTAACGTAAAACGTAAACTTTTTAAACCTAAAACGTAAGCTTTCTAACGTAAAACTTTTTTTATGTAAATTGTAAAACGTAAAAAACGGCGCGTTAAAAAAACGACGCGTGAAAAAGCCAGGCGTAAAAACGGCGTGTAAAAAACGGCACGCAAAAAAAAATTTGTGTTGTTAAAAAATCTGAATTTAAAATCTGATTTGTTAAAAAATAACAATTAATATAATAATACAAAAATAGTAATAAAAAAAATAAAGACAAAAAGACAAAATTGAGTAAATTGACTAAACTAACCTTTTGGATTAAAATATTAAAGACATAATAAGACAAAAAATATTTAATAATAATTTTTAATTACTTTCAATCTCATCCATTGATCTTGAAGATCTGATGGTAGAAAAGTGGTTCTCTCAGTTCTTACAACTAGGGGTGGTTTTCATTTTAGCGCTCCCACATATATATATATATATATATATATATATATAGTGGAGAGTTCAAATGAGAAGAAATTTTTTATACGAATAATAAAGAACAAACTTCAACCAATAATAATGCTTCATTTTACTTCATTTAATTTTTGTATTTAATATGGGTGTAAGGGTATATTGGTAAAATTAGATAGATCATTAATTGTTAGTCTTCCTTTTTAATAGCTAACTAAATTAAATTTGTAACTTATTTTAAAAAAATATATTTTTTCAAAGAAGATAAAAATTAATTTAAAGTGTAGGATAAATTATGAGGTGTGTAGGATGAATTACGAGTTGTGTAGGATAAATTTCAGTATGTGTAGGATAAATTTTCAAAAATGTGTAGGATAAATTTTGATGTGTCTAGGCAAAATTTTTAGTGTGTAGGATGATACTCTTTATGACTAATTAATTAGTCAAAATAATAATAATTGAGATAAGAGAAAAACTATTTAATGTTTTACAATTGTACCATTTATTCTTTTTGTTCTCAATTTAATTTTCTTCTCAAATGAACCTCCCCCTATATATATATAGGGTTAGGATCATGTGAGAAGACTAGGCTAAATGAGAAACTTGAGAAGCAATCTGGACCACACATTTTCCCTAAGCTTTTCGTAATATACGCATATGTATAGTATAAAACTGACTATATACATATATGTATATTGGATTATAAACACATGTATATAGTCAATTGTAAACTATACATATGCGTATATTACGAGAAGATTAGGGAAAATGTGTGGTCCAGAATGCTTCTCAAGTTTCTCAAATAGGGTGGACTTCTCTTAGGATCCCTACCCTATATATATATATATATATATATATGGGAGGGTTATCTTGAGAACGCATTGGTTTGTTTTTTACAAGGTTTTTGGTTACAGGCAGGCGATTCAAAAACATCACATTGGAGGGTATGTAGACTACGATCAGTAGAAATAAAAACCTTAAGAAACGTTCGGTAGTAAAAGGTACGTGTTTTTAAGCTTAAAAACTGGGTTAGGGTTTCAAAATCTGTCAGTTGGTAAGTTGTTTTGTTTTTCTTATGGTGTGCTATATGATTAAATGAACGCTGATATGTTTTAAAAACATTGTACGAAAAAAATATGATATTGTTGTATAAAGTGAATGCATGAGAAAGCTACCACCTCTTGTTAAGAAAGCTGGAAAAAGGCCTGACATTACTACACTCAGAAAGGAAAGACAAGAAGAGATTGCTAAAACAGTAGAAAAAGTGAAGAGGAGAGACAAAAGTGTAACACCCCGACCGCGTATAACAACTTGCGGCGGAAACATCGGGGTTACTTTACAAATTGTTTGGAACATATGGCATTTTAAGTATTGTTTTATTGAGTTAATAAATTACATTGTCTTTGGGAATACGAAAACGCAACACAAATAATTCTTTTTATTTTAAGAATACTAAGGCTCAAGTGATTCCCACGTGTAGCATACTTGTAGATCATCAAACATTTGCACGCGAAACATATGTGAAAACAGACGGTCAACAATAAAGTTGGTGAGTACATAGGTTTTGTAGTTAAATTCATGGCTAAGTATTTGTATTTCAATACTTTGTCTGACTACAAGAGTCGATGAATGAATAAACTTTTGTAGCTATGAATCTTAACCAATGTTTCTTTGTCAACTCGTGTAACCAAATGTTGAGCACAAAAATTTTATGGCTATATACATGTTTGAAAACCAAATGTCTTGTGTAAACCAAATGTCTTATATAAACAAAATGTCTTGTATGACCAAATGTCTTGTGTAAACCAGATGTCTTGTTTTGTATAAAACAATTTGCCTTTTTTGTATAAA
>JARYGA010056337.1:0-18613 GCA_030545235.1 Helianthus tuberosus
AATATCTATATAATGTAAGTTATTGGACTCTCTCTATAAAATATCTATATAATGTAATTAATAATAAAACGTTAAAAAGTAATAAATAAAAACTAAATATTAGGTATTGATGGTGATGAACTTTGTAAGAAGTTGAAGTTATTTGATATGTTAGAAAGCAGTAAATTTAGTAATCTTATAATTTTGCTATTTTTGTTGCTATAACGTTAATCGTCGCTTAAAAGAAAATATTTTATATAATTTATTAGGCCAAAAAACTTAAATCCTTCGCGAGTACTCTGTATACAGTATAGTGTTTAATATTGTATTTTTAGAATTTTGACCCTACCTATACATGTGCACCGATTACATCTTTATTCTACCCATGTGTATTTTCAGCTACACATTTTCAAGGGGCATGAACAATATCCACATGGTATAAGATGAATAGACTCATATTTGTCTCAAGTGTAAGCAGATATACGAACTATAGACCAAGTCATATCAATAAATACGATAAGGTTGTGACCATTTTATAAATTTGTCGAAGTTACTTATGACTCGGAGATGCAAACGAGAACTGCAACAAGTGCTAACATTTTATCTAGTACCATCAATTTTTTTAAGCTTAAATAAGGTTTATAAACTTAAAAGTTCTTCTAAAAGATTATAAGCTTAAATAAGGTTTATAAACTTCATGGTTCTTTTAAAAGATTATACCTAGAATCGAGCATTTTATTATATTTATTCGAACATATTATTGCTACATTTAAAAAAAACTTTTTTTGAACTGTGATAAATCGATGGGGATCAGCCTTGGATCGTCCCCCACCGGCGACAATCCTCCGCCCATTTCGCCCCCCCTCCCCCAGCGGCGTCCTCCCCGGCTTCTCCCGGACGTTCAAGCCGGTCCACTACAAGACAAAACCCCCTTACACACACATATATACATACAATATATATATATATATATATATATTAGTCTCATCCCCCATTTCCTTAGCTCCATCCTCTTTCCCCATCCTCACACCTGATCTACGTGACGCCTACGTGACGGATCATCCTCCAAGGGAGGACCATCACCATATCGCATAGCCATACATGATGGATTTATTCAAACGTTAACTCACTATAAGGTACGTTTAACCTATACTACAGTGACTCAGTCCTACGTTTGTTTAGGTTTTTTTAAGTTTTTTTAGGTTTTTGGTGGTGTAGTGGGTTTATTTTGTTGTGTTCACATTGGTTCTCGCGGTTCTCGTAATAAAGGTGGTTCTCGCATGAACCTTACCCTATGTGTGTGTGTGTATATATATATATGTATGTATGTATGTATAACATTCGATTTTTAGTCTTATGATAATATTAAAAATCATTTAATTATATAAAAAAGCTTTAACAATATACAAAATAGCTAATTCATTTAAAGAGATATTTGAGACCTAAAATTTTTGTTTCAGCAAATATATTCTCGGACTATCTTTGCCCATACGACATCAAACAAGTCAATATCTTTTTAAAAATCCGAAACCAACACTCTTTATACGACATATTGAATAATAACATAATCTACATAAATTTTTCGGGTACAAGCTTTATCTCATCAGATGAAGTCGGGTTGGTAGATAGAAGGCCACGACAAAAGCATAAACAAGTTGCACCAAATTCCATAGCCTAATACGATATGAATGAATCAAGTCCTAGTTGTAATGGTTTATCCCTTTTTATGTCACTTCGTTGATTGTGCTCCTTTCTCCTTTATGCCAATGCCTTTTAACCATGGTACACATATCTTATTCCCAATTTGGCATCCATTCTCTCTTTTCATCCCCATTTTAACACACTTGATTTAGAAACAAATTATTCAATCTTTGATTCTGTACTCTTTAGTGGAAGCAATAGTGAGTTGTTTAAATCCATCCGCGTTTTTAACATATTCTTTGGTACGGTGCGCACAACTCGGTATGCCAGCTTCTTTCATGTTAGTTAGTGGAGATTAACAGGCTGTGTTCGTGGAATGTAAGGTTTAACCTAACAGGATCCCAAACATGACGTGAAACTAAAAATCATGTCATAAACATGAACTTGATGATTGACATGCGTAGACGCGAGTTGACATGAACAATACCCGTTTAATCTGGGGAAAAAAATTAAAATAAACTAGTGAACAAGCGTACCTGCCAGGTTGAACCAAATCCAACTTGCTTAGCGAGGAATCTTTGGGTGTGCTCTTCGCTAAACAATTAGGAGATGGATGCTACAACAATTGAGCATTCGACGGTGAGGGTTGCATTACAAGTCGTGTTCATCGTTAGCGTTTATAAAAGGCATATAAAATACGAGTATGATTAAAATATTATGATTTTTTGTATTTGGAAATAAGAAAAGGATAATATTAAGATGAAATTCCCGACAAGGGTATACAAGTGAAATCATTAAAAGGTTGGAATAAAAGAAATTGGACAAATGCAAGGAGGACACATAATGGGTGAGGATTCTTGCAAGGCTGGCTGCCAATATTGGTTCATATCGTACTCGTATGAGAACCACCCCTGGTCGAGCCCTTTATGGGGTTTGAAAGGTTGCTTTGGATCCTGATCAGATAACAATTTGCCTATCCATAATTGTATATTCCCATAAATATATTCCATACGTATTTTAGAAACAAACGCTACTTAACAATATTAAACTGTTTTATATATAAAAGAAGAGGCTCATCGAGAACCACAAAAAATAAGAAACCCGAGAATCATCTGTTTTATATGTAAAAAACTTGTAAAAACCTCATTTTTACGCAGAAAAAAAAAATTACCTAAATTTTTCCAAGCTTTTATTAATTATTGATAAACACGTGTAGAACCATCAGTTTATAAACTTTATATGCAAAAGCTCCAAAATAATCATGTAAAAAATATTTTATTTTCAATGTAAATATGAATTTTTATTAGATTTTTACATGTAAAACTGATGGTTTTTCGGTTCCCTAATGAAGCTCTTCTTATATACTACACAGGGGCGGATGTACATTATAGTAAGGGATGGTGTCCGCTACGGCTTGGCGTTCCGGCGGTAGTGTAAAATTAGTGTAAATTTTGGAAAAATTTGACGTTTTTTCGATTTCGTTACCGCTTATTTATAAAACGTTACCGCTTGGCACGAATCCTAGATCCGCCACTGATACTACATAGGGTGGAGTTCGGTTACAAAGTTCATTTTTCCTACAAAATATACAAAGTCATAAAACACCACAATTTCAACCATAAAACACACTCAAAACTCACAAATAACATAGTGAACATTACTAAAACACAATATCCAAACTCTAACGTTCCTTAAAAACTTCAAACATACCATCGTATAACTATGAATATAAAACACAACATGATAATCAATATAAAACACACTAATATTAGTCATTCGATAATTAAAGCCTTATCATCCAAAACACAACACAAAATCCACAAATATGGTGTTTTAGTATTCTCCACTATGTTATTTGTGGGTTTTTGAGTGTGTTTTATGGTTGACATTATGGTGTTTTATGACTTTGTACACTTTGTAGGAAAAATAGATTTTGTAGCCAACTCCCACCCATACTACATACACATATATATACACTGTACACACCCATATATATAGGATGCGGATCAATTAAAAACAACTATGAGTTGTGAGAACTATGAAAAATCATACTTTCGTACGAGTTTGGTCATATTTTTTGTAAAAACGTAAATCAAATGTCATCATTTTTTGTAAAAACGTAAATCAAACGTAAACAAACACACCTGTAAAAAATTGTCGAGTCGGGGATTATTCTTCATTTACACTGATATAAATTTCTTTTACAAAACGATTACGTCACCAACAAATTCTTTTTATGGCGATTTAAAGTTTCACATGCAATATTTTTTTTCTTGAACATTTGATTTTTTTCATAAAGATCTTTGAGAAATGTTTTTTTTTTTTTTTTTTTTGAAAAACCCTTTTGTAAAGTTTAGTTCTCACGGTTCTCGCACCTCAAAATGATTCTTATTTTACCACTATATATATAGGGGTGGGTTAACGTACAATATTCTTTAACGTACGAGATGGAATTACGCGTTATAAAACTCAAAACCCTAATCACGCATATTGAAAAACGATAATGACGCATGTACAAAATCAAAAATCACGCATGGGGTAAAACCTAATAACACATGTTATAAAACTAATTACGTATGTTATAATTTCATCTCTTACGTATTGTATGTTAAGGAATATTGTATTTTACACTTTCACTATATATACATATATATACATATATATATATATATAGGGGAAGGTTCAAATGAAAACCACTAGTTATTGTGAAAACTCGAAAACTAATTAAAAACCACTAAAAAGAAGGGGGGGAGACTTTTAATGAAGGAGGGGTAAAATTGAAAAAAAAAAATATATAACTTTTCAAACATTTCCCATTTCTCTATACGTTATCATTTTAAAACAAAAATGGCACCATAAGATCACAAATTTTTGTATCTTTCATTCAAGTATATTCGAGCATATTTTTTATGACATAAAAAAAGATTTATGGTGTCGTCTTGTTTTCAATACTATTATTATAGTAGTGCACATGTGCAATATAACATGTACTACAATTTCATTACATGCTTAAAATTAGCTTTTTGAGTCTAGTTTAGCTTTTAGGGTTAGTTTTTTTGGAGGTTTAGGATTAGGATTAGGTTTTTGGGTGTGGGGGGGAGGGGGGTTTAGGTTTTTGGGGGGTGGGGTGGGGGGGGTTTAGGTTTTTTTCGGGTTTATGTTTAGGGTTTAGTTTTAGGTTTTCGGGAGGGTGGGGGGGTGGGGGGTTTAGGTTTTTGGGGGGTGGGGGGTTAGGCTTTTGGTGGGAGGGTGAATTTAGGTTTTTGGGGGGGTGGGGGTGGGGGGTTTAGGTTTTTGGGGGGTGTCGGTGGGGGGTGGGTTAAGTGGTTTAGGCTTTCCGTATTAGTGTACTACACATGTGCAGTACAACAAAAAAAAAAAAATTTTTTTTTTTTTTTTTGAAATTTTTTTTTTCATATATAAAAACTAGCGAAATTTATAAAAAAAATTGAAAAAAAAAAAAATTTTGTGTTTTTTAGGCTTTTTATAGTTAGTTTTCGAGTTTTCACAATAAAAGTGGTTTTCATTTGAACCATCCCCTATATATATATATATAGAGAGAGAGGATAAGTATCATGTGAGAAGTAGTAGGCTATTTGAGAAACTTGAGTAACATTCTGGACCACACATTATCCCTAAGCAAAAAAATGCAAATTTTTTTTTTTTTTTTGAAAAATCGCAGCTTTTTCTTTAAGGATTTAATTTTTTATTTATTTTTAAAATTTTTTTTTTTGGATTTATACATATGTGTATATTGTTAATCTTCTAACTATACATATATGTATATTGTCAATTATACATATATGTATATACATGTTTAAAATTGAAAAATAAGTGTTATTTAGAGTTTAGCATTAGTATTTAGGGTTTAGCATTAGGGTTTAGGGTTTAGCTTTATGGTTTAGGGTTTAGCTTTAGGGTTTAGCATTAGGGTTTAGCATTAGCGTTTAGTAATAGTATTTAGGGTTTAGCATTAGAGTTTAGCTTTTGGGTTTAGCATTAGGGTTTAGCTTTAACTTTTGGGTTTAGCTTTATCTTTAGGGTTTGCATTAGGGTTTAGCTTTAGCTTTAGGGTTTAGAATTAGGGTTTAGAATTAGGGTTTAGCATTAGGGTTTAGCTTTAGGGTTTAGGGTTTAGTATTAAGGTTTAGCTTTAGTGTTTATGTTATAAGGTTTAGGATTTATAACACATATTTTTTCAATTTTAAACATGTATATACATATATGTATAATTGACAATATACATATATATAGAGTTAAAAGATTAACAATATACACATGTGTATAAATCCCAAAAAAAATGTATTAAAAAAAATTAATCCTTAAAGAAAAAGCTGCGATTTTTCCCAAAAAAAAAAAAAAAAAAATTGCATTTTTTTCACATTTTTTTGCATTTTTTGCTTAGGGAAAATGGGTTGTCCAGATTGCTTCTTAAGTTTCTCAAATAGGGTGGACTTCTCTTAGGATCCCTACCATATATATATATATATATATATATATATAGAGAGAGAGAGAGAGAGAGAGTTAAATGGCCATTTTAGTCCGGTTTTGGCCATTTTGCCAGTTTAATCCAAAGGTTTCATTTTTTTCCTGTGGGTCCACAAATGTTTCACTGTTGCCATTTTAGTCAACTGGATTAACTTCATCCAATTTTTATGTTAACCAGAAGGGCAATTCGATCATTTTATATGTATTTCTATTAACTAAAAAGACAATTTTACCATATAAAATGACCGAATTGCCCTTCTGGTTAACAGAAAAATTGGATGAAGTTAACCCAGTGGACTAAAATGGCAACAATGAAACATTTTTGGACCTACAGGAGAAAAATAAAACCTTTGAACTAAACTGGCAAAATAACCTAAACCATAGAGACGAAAGTGACATTTAACTCTCTCTCTCTATATATATTACTATTCCAATTAATTAAGAAAATACAATTGTATTTATTTCACCCACTAAATTATTGATTTGATTGAATACCGTATTGCTTCATGCACTTCTCATGTAGATCCACTATGTTTGTGTTTTTTTTTTTTTGAACGGCAAATTTGGATCACTGACGGACCACTGGAGTATCATCGTGCCACCAGAGGAACCACCCGATCATATCCATCTCCACTAGGCATAATGCCACACCAATTCAGGAGGAAACCCAATAAATATGGGAAAACCCCCTTGTGGGAATCGAACCCAGGACATATTAGTCCTAAAGCCTTATCCCACCACCAAGATGCCACTAGGCTATAAAGCTTAGGGGTCTTATGAATGAACACCCACTTTTTTGGAAGCCACAAAAACTCTTATTAAATATTCATCATGATTGGTCAATGACTTTAATCGATTAATAATTTTTGTAATAAAATGACGGTGACTTAATTACAGGGGTTGAGGGTATAGAGAAATCACTTGTTGATTTTTAAAACCATATGTTATCATTAGGAATCAGGTAGATTTTTTATGTCAATATTTGGTTTTACTACTTGTTAGAGACACATAACTTTTAGGTCATGTGTAGTTATAACCTCATATGAGGTTATGTGACAAGTGACAAATAAAGTGAAATTTGGAGTTTTTTCTCAAGTTAGTGTTGGTGAAAAAATTATTTATCAAAATAGTGTTTTTTGGAAACTATTTACCAAATTAGTGTTCCTTTTTCTTTTATATATTTCTTTTCTTTTTTAACAAATATATTAAACTTTGCTTTTATATTTTCATTAAATTAATCAAATATCTACTCTTTTTTTTTCTTGAATGATTTATATATTTTTCTATCAATCCAATAGTTATTTATTTCTTTGATTTTAATTTTCCGACAAACTCTTTATATTTTTTTAATAATAATTCTTTGTAAATAAGAAAAACTCCCATTATCGTTTTGCTGATATTTGAATAATATAATAAATTGAAAAAAGCTCATAGGCTATATGTGTAACACCTGTGCCTCCACGGCCATCAAACAAATACCAAACCAATGAGATATTGTATTTCATACTTGGGATTTGTAAAAATATGTGTATCATTTGCACATATCAATTTTTGTTCGATTTCAAACTCTAAATCGCTTTCTGGAAGGTTATACGCGCACTGATGCGTAAATATAACCAGTTTAATGCAACAAACACTCCAGAATAGTGACATAGGCTTAACATACCTTAAATAACCTTTACATAACTTAGATATAAGTTTTGGAAGGTTTGGTGTGGTGAAATCAAAGTTTAATCGCTTACAGGGACTAAATTTGACAAACTGCGAAAGTATGCCAATTTGAACTGTAACAGACCTTCCGGAACATGACCCTAAGTTAAACATACCATAAATATCCTTTACATAGCTTAGAAATAGGCTTTGAGGGGTTCGGTGTGCTAAAATAAACTTTTGGGTCATTCAGGGACTAAAAGTGTCAAAAAGTGCACAAGTTTGCATTTTCGCGCATAACTTACGTTCTGAATACATCCGGACATCCAAAAAATTATGTTAGCACTAAAATATTTTATTTTAGTGTTCGCCATAAGAAAAATCCATTCGTCACGTCATTTGGATCGTTTTTCGCATTCAGGACCAGATTCGATGTATTAGCCGTTGTTTAATTCACAACCACACATTCTAACTTGCTTAGTCAGCGGATAAGGATGGAATTTAGGCACCATGACATTTCAACACATGTATGGATGGAATTTAAACACCTAAACACCATGACATTTCAACACATGTATGGATGGAATTTAAACACCTAAACACCATGACATTTCAACACATGTATAGATGGAATTTAAACACCTAAACACCATGACATTTCAACACATGTATGGATGGAATTTAAACACCTAAACACCATGACATTTCAACACATGTATGGATGGAATTTAAACACCTAAACACCATGACATTTCAACACATGTACGGATGGGATTAAGGCACGTTTTCCATGAAACGATCTTAACGGTTCGGGTATTCCTATAAATACCCATCCACCCCCATTGCTAAAATCACTAGAACTTTGATTTGAGAAACTCTAAGTTGAAACTATTGTTTCATACCTGAGATTTTTAAATCGAGGTTAGCATTCGGGGACCCTTCGTAAGTATTCTTTCGTTCTTTTCCTTATTTTACTGCTTTTCGAGTCAGAAAGTCAAACTTTGTTTGACTTTCAGCGTTGACCAGTAATGGTCAATGCGAAGTTCGTTTGAACTTCGCAACGTGATTGTAATCACGTTGGTCATAGTCCCTTGGGACTATGCCCACTGATTACCACGTTGTCTAGGGTCGTAGGGTAGGCGATCTGATAAATCGCCTATACCTTCGAACCCGACCCAGTTTGGTCGATCATTAGGATCCGACCAAATACATTAGGTGACCCTAGTATAGGGCATAACCTTCCGAGGTTATACCCTATGGTCACATCGTTTGAGTAGTTGTATGATAGGTAGTTTATATGCCTTAGGTAAATTACCAGAATACCCTTTTCATGTATAATTGGTAATTAAGCATATGTAACCTAAACTTTTGTCACATAACTGATTTTGTAACATGTTTAGGCATATAACACTTGTCATAGGACTAGTTAGACGGTCCGAACGCGTTTCACGCGCACGACGCGTTAAAGTAGCATAAGTTACCTTAATGGGTCGCGATGGGTCGATAATACTTAGGTTAAGTTTCATTTAGTATGTAGGCTTTGTTAAACCATATCATATGAGTTCCTACACTCATTTGGTTTACAAACCCTCCTGCTACCCAGTCTTCCGATTTAGGTCCGGGTTAATTATGTAGTTACCTATATTAGGTACCGTTTGATTTCCGGAACTTCTCTAGCTTTGTTTGGTTGTTGTTCAAGACCTCCAAGCATTCTCAGGCGAGTACATTATTCCCCTCTTTTACTGTTTTCAACTGTTTTGGGGTGACTCATATGTGCTAAATGTTTTATCAATGGTTTCAAGAACAATAACAATTATTTCAAGAACGCTAACAATGATTTCAAGAACGAATACAATGATTTCAAAAACTAATAACAATTTCAAAAAGTGAACAAACTTGTTGGTTGTAGTTTACATGACCGATGACATTCATTAGCAATGATCAAGCCGACCAGTATTAGGTTATGGTACCATAGGATCTGACAAATCCCGTTATTTACTGCACCCATTGTTATGTGTGGGGGTTGTGGGTAGCGACTGAATCTGTAATTATTAACTTATCCTTTGGTAAGGGTTTGTTAAGAACGAGAGCGAGATGGAGCGAGGAACGCGTCAAGAAGGTTTGAATGTTATTAGAGAATCGACCATAAAGTAGTTTCACAATTAAAACAAGAACGACTAGAACGCTTTTACAAAATGGGTTAACGATTGGGTAAACATCGGAACATGATTGACATTTGATCATGTATTTCCCACAAAACATAACTTTGATTTAAACCAAGTTTTACTTCAATACTTTGTTTTGTGCATATGGTTTAGTTGAGACATTTCACTTGCCATACATGGATATTTGACATAGACATTTGACACGGATATTTGACATAGACATTTGACATGGATATTTGACATAGACATTTTGACATGATTTACATCTTGACATGAATACTTTGACATATTATTCAATACATTTGACAATTGATTTAAACATAGACATTTTACATTGTTTGGTTTGGTTTGAGTAAATGATTAAGTAACGATGCGGGTGTAATATGATACAAGCATGGTGGATACGCCGCTGGTACTTCCTATATATAAGTGGTTGTATGGTATTACATGTCGTAACGTTATTTGAATCATTTCAGTTTGAGACATAGAACATTTCATACAAATAACATACTTTTCACAAGACATTGATTTATAAACAACTTATCTTATGCAAACATATTTTACATGGTTACTCATTTAACCATGCATTATTTTCTTATTTATACATATCATCTGAACTTATTGTTTTTCAAATGATTTACAAAGACAAAGCAAATTACAAGGTTCATGACTAAACATTTTCTTAAAACAGAAGTCATGAATCTTATTTTCACAAAACCTATGTATCTCGCCAGCATTTCTTTGCTGACCTCGTTTTCACATATGTTTCAGGTATTGTTGGATGATATCGATTGATAAGATGCATGCTCACATAGGACTGGACAAGGCCTTAGTGACTCAATAACAATGATAGACTATGTTTAAATAGTGTATTTAGATTTCCAGACGATGTAATTACTCAATGTTTAATAAAACGAAATACTTTTGATATCCATGGTTATGAAACATTAATTCTGTTGCAACACGCCCCGATGTTTCCGCCGCGATTTGTTGTTTTACGCGGTCGGGGTGTGACAATATGTATCGTGTGTATGTATATGTAGTAACTATGTATGTATGTATGTATTTGAATGATACATATATATATATAGGGTAAGGTTCATGCGAGAACCACCCTTATTGGGAGAACCGCGAGAACTGATGTGAACACAAAATAAAATCTAAAAAAAATCAAAAAAGCAATCAAATTTTTTTTTATTTTTTTAATATTTTAAAAAAAAATCGCTATATTTCGTTACCATTAAAAAAAACTTTTTTTTTTCGAGTAACAGGTATCCATGCACATGTTCATATGTATCATTACTTCAACAAATTCGACAATACGTTATCAGGAATAAACAATTGCACTTTAATTTACAATACCATTAGTAATACACTACTTTTTACATTACCAATATTCAAATTGCACATGTGCATCATTAGGTATAACCATGATATAACGTGTTTTGGTATAAAAAGTTTGTGATTTTGAATGGAGAAGTATGGCCCATATACATGTTTTTTGGTTAGTTATATCTAGTGGTTGATGGTTTGGTTATAGTTGTCAATTTTTGATGTAATATGTTGATTGGATGGTATAAATGATGTTTACATACATGTAATAAAGTGAAAATATTGTTAATGGTATTGTATTATGGATTGTAGGAGGTAATGGTATTGTATTATGGATGGTGGGAGGTAATGGTAGTGTATTATGGATGGTATGATAGATGAAAAGGAAAGTGTATTCAAAGTAGTGTACCAAAACACCTTATTTCATGTTGATACATATAAATGCACATGTGCATTTCTAATATTGGTAATGTAAAAAGTAGTGTATTACATATGGTAGTGTAAATGAAAGTGCAATTGTCTAATATGTGTAATGAATTACGGAATTTGTCAAAGAAATGACAAAAATGCACATGTGCATGCTTATGTATTATGGAAGGAATGATAGATGAAAGAGAAAGTAGTGTACCAAAACACCTTATTTCATGTTGATACATATAGATGCACATGTGCATTTCTAACATTGTTAACGTAAAAAGTAGTGTATTACACGTGGTAGTGTAAATGAAAGTGCAATTGACTATTATTTGTAATGAATTACGGAATTTGACAAAGAAATGATACATATGCACATGTGCATGGATAACTGTTACTCGAATTTTTTTTTTTTTGAAATTTTTTTTATTAACAAAATATAGCGATTTTTAAAAAAAAAATTAGTAGAAAAAAAAATTTTGGGTGTTTTTTAGATTTTTTTAGGAATTACTGTTTGTGTTCACACTGGTTCTCGCAATAAAGGGTGGTTCCTAACAGATCTTTGTCATATATATATATATATATATATATATATAAATTAATGTAAGCTAACAAAATAAATAACCACAAATTAGATATGTTTGTTTAACACTTTTTTACACTAGATTGATTCTCGAAGAAAACAAATTCACAAAAGCTTAGTAATTAACATATACTATTGTTTTAGCACTTTTATAAGTTTTATTAAACATGACTTCTTAATTTCTTTTATTTTTCTCTAAACAGTTTAAATTGTTGCTCATTTATTTGAGTTGGACATCAGTACTCTTCTCTCAAGTTTGTGTACGCATATATTTTAATTTAAAGCATAAACAAATTTACGACATTGAGTTGCATGTTTGAAAAAAAGAAATTATTTGCTAAAAATATATAAAGAGTTAGTTGGAAAATTAAAAGAAAAGAAATAAAAAATATTGAATTGATTGAAAAAATATAAATCATTAAAGAGTAAAAAAAGTAGATATTTGATTAATTTAATAGAAATATTATATACTAGTCTTAGCTCCCCCCGCGTTGCGGTGAGGGGTGTAAAATCGTGCTACCAGCGTTGCAGGGAGATATAAAACCATGTTAAGTAGCAACCAAACGACGATCAAAACCGGGAAAAACATAAAATAAAAACACGAGTTTCTAGCACCAAGTGACTCACATGATATAAAATCTAGTCAAAGTAGAATTTATACTGATACGTATTAGAAAGTCGAGGGGGTAAAAAAAACGTAAGGGACCAAATGTGACCACCAAACACAGTGCTAAGTACCAACCGAACTTCGACAAAATCTGGGAAAAACGTAAAACAAAAGAAACAAAAAAATAAACTCATAAAAATCAAGTTTTATTACAAAAATAAACACACAAAAGACAAAACCATAAAAAGACAAAAATCACTATTCCTCCCAATGTTATGAATTAATATATATATATAGATAATTGGTTAAAAAAGAAAAGACATACACAAAACAAAGAATGAACACTATTTTGGTAAATAGTTTTTAATGAGCACCATTTTGGTAAATATTTTTTCCATCAACACTAGTTTGGGAAAAAAACTCTGAAATGTGTGTGTGTGTGTGTGTGGGGGGGGGGGGGGGGGTTATGGGGGTTATATAACATGTATGTGTAGTGGATGGAGCCTGATAATCCTCTACCAATCATTACTCAGTTATTATTATTTTTAATTTTTATTTAATCTCCAAATTGAAAAACTTAAAAAACCGTATAACATTTCATTAAAGTAAAAAAAAAAAAACATTACAATAATTAAAAAAAAAACATTCAATAAAATATATTTAATACTACTCCTCTTCATCGCCGTTTTCGCCTCCTTCTTCATGATCTCCGTCATCCAAACCTTCATCTTTATAGGCTCCTACTTCGAAATCTTCTTCTTCGTCGTCAGCATCATGTCGAATTGGGCGAATCGCCCAAGCATGCTCGACAAAATCCGCCTTTAACGCGTTATGTAATTCCTTGGAACGCAAGAGTTGACGTTTAAGATTCTCTCTTCCATTGTTTCTTGTGTTCCTACAACAACACCTTCCAGAAAAAGGTTTTCACATATTGCTTTTCCTTTGTCTTCTATAATCATATTATGCAATATGATACAAGCATACATCACCATTGTAATTTTTTCTTTATCCCATATACGTCAAGAATTTCTAACAAAATGTCATCATTGTTGAAGAACCACAAAACACCTCTCGATGTCCTCTTGTGAAGACTCTTGGAGTTTCTTAAAATATTGTATTTTTATATGAAGCGTTTTAGAAAACGTTTTCACATTATTTGAATACTCTGGGTATATACCATCGGCCAAATATTATCGATATATGTAGTCATTTCCATTCGCATGTAACCCGGCTTTCGGTATCGTACCCGAAATGTAACCCTCTAGCAATGGTGAACACTTAAAAGTATTTATATCGTTCATACACCCGACGACACCAAAGAAGGCCGACCAAACCCAAAGGTCGTATGAGACAACCTCTTGTAAAACCAACGTTGGTTCTTTCTTGTCAGCGCGTGTACGTTGACATCGTCATGCGGTTGGACAATTATCCACCGCCACTGACGACAGTCTAAACTACCAAACATGTTGTGGTATCCATGTTTTTTTATAAAACCACTTCGTAAATCTGTTGAAAGTCGTTCTAAGTCGGGTTTCTCAAATAACGTTTTCCATAAAATTGGCATATACCTAAAACTTAAAAATTATATATATAACCATATGTAAATTTCGTAACTTTTTTTGTACTTTTAATTAAAATTATATATATAAGCATAAGTAAATATATCGTAGCAGAAATGTTCTAAAGTATCGCGTGCTGTTTTCTCCACCATCTTCAAATACTTGTCATTGACGTCGTACGTGTTTCTATAGGCGAGTACACGTAACAGAGAAGTTAACTTTTGAATTGAGGTGAATCCTAGACATCCTCTCGCGTCGATTCTTTGCTTAAAGTAGTCATACTTATTCTCCAAATCTTCGTTAACGCGCAAAAATAACCTTTTGCTCATCCAAAAACGGCGCCTAAAAATATAGGGGTCGTGAACCAATGTAGGATTGAAATAATCTTTCCTTAAACGATCATTTGCGGCTTCACGGTCTTGCACAACATATTCCCTCCTCAAGATCGGGCGCGGGGGAACACAATTAATATGTTGTATGGCGTTAATCGCGAGGGCACACACACTCGTAACTGCTTCTTCCTCCTCCGCAGCTTCGTCGTAAGAAAAAAATCTTTGGTATAGATCGATGAACGAATCTTCCGACGGAGGCAATGACATTGTGGTAAGGAGAGTTTTTGTAAAGAGTGTTTTTGGTTGAGTTAATTGGGTATAATTTTTTTTGTGGGGAGTTTAATTGATTGTATGGGTGTATATATATATATATATATATATATATATATATATATGTAGAAACGGGATCTAGAGAAAACAGTGAAAAGTGTGTAAATGGTGAGAACGGATCCTAGAGCGACACGTGGCGCACACTACAATCCAAGGGAGGGGTGTTTTTGTCTTTTTACCAGTTTTTATTCATTTTATCCCACACACTGTGCTCAGTTGTGGCGTTGAAAGCTTTTTGGCATTTATGTAACACCCCAAAAACGGGTTTGGTAATCAAACCACGTTAACACTAAAAGACGGCTAAAGAACCGTTAGTGGTAAAAGTTAAGCCAGAAAATATTAGAATTTATATAACTAAATCTAATATTTAATAAAAAGAATGTGTTTGGGAAATAGCATCTGTAGAAGGCCCGAGTTAACGGGACTTAAACTAAACTTGGTCATAGATTCCCAAAACCCACTAATTTAATTAGGAATGTTTAACCTAGTTAATAAGCGGGGAATATTGTTGGAAATAAGTAGGTTGTGCCTTACTTAATTAACTAATCAAATTAGAGGGGCCAATGTTGTTAAAATTGAAACTTATATTATCAATTTTAATTAAAAACAAAACCCAACACCTCATTTGTGAGGCCTGGTCGAACAAGAACACAGGGGGCGACATATGCTCCCCACCAAACTCTAGAGCATGTCAAAATTGATCAGATTGAGGGTTCAAATCAGCTCCAAATCAATTTCAAAGCACGAATTAGTGATCACCTTGTTGAGGGGGATCACAAGGTATGCAAAATTCTTGTATTTTGATTCATCTCAAGTTCTAGGTTAATTGTGAAAAACTGAAATTGAGCTTGATTGTATCATGCATGAATGAAATTAGAAGGGATATGGTGTCTAGGGATGAACCCTAGGTGAAATCTTGTTAAAAGATTTCATGTTAATTATAGAGTTCATAATCACCATTGTAGGTGATTAATGAACTTGAAGAAAACTTGATAAACCCTAGAATTGATGATCTTGTTCTAGCATAATCTGAATTTAAGAGTAAAATTCAGAAATATGAATGTTAAGACTTGTGTAAAATTGTTTAATTGAAGTTAATTTAGATGATAATTACAAGTCATAAACTTGGTTTTGATGATATAAAAATCTGACCCGCTAGGTGTTTGATGAATCGCCTAAGTGAGGATTAAAATGCTAAAAGTTGGGTAAAAACGCAGATTTGATTATTATAAAGAATTATGTGTTAAAGCTTATGAAAAATGGGTTTAGGATGATTTAATGAAATTTATGTTGTATTGGTGTTTATAAACACCATACTAACTTGTATGAATGAACTACTTGAACAAAAAGGGAAATCGTTAAGAATTCATACTTGATAAGTTAAGTTAACTAATCATGAAGCCGAATAGTAGCTTCGGCATAGAAAATATGTGAGGTGGAATAGTTGTGATTGTTAATGACTAACTTAACCGCCTTGTAAATGTTTGACAATAGTTTGACGCGTAACAAGCTAGGTGAAAGCTTGGAGGAGGGAGCGGGTCAAACAGAGCAAGTACGGAAAGAAAAGTGTAGCGTGGATGCGAGGTAAGTGTAATTTACACACTTATGTAGAATACCCGTTTATTGATACGTTGTAAACGTGAAAACGATAATATTGGAAATATGGAAATTTGTCAAGTGTCAACTTATGTAAATCAAGGTTAAAAGGATACCCATGGCGTAAGCCGAAATGGGTTGAACCTGTAAGAAAATAGTGTAAAAGAAAAATGGTATGGTTATAAAATCCGGGATGGGATGGATGTATGAATTGGAAATCAAAAACGATGTTTTTGATTAAATAGATAATGTTGGGCATATAGTCCAAACGGGTCGAATGGTGGTGATAACACCATTTGACAATATCGACTAATGTGGTTATCAAGTCTTATGTTAACAGGACCGATTAGCAAGTCGGATAATTGCGTCATCATTGATGGTGTGATAATAAAAACGAGGTATAAACCGGGTCTACTTGTTGATCCGGGCCAGGTACGCATAATTAAGTTGTAGTTAAAGAGTTATTTTGGTCGAATAATTTGGGGGAGAGTCCTTCGTCATAAAAGGACTAAAATCGACTAAAACGCCCTTGTAGGCTAAATGGAACAAATGACCCTTAGAGGTTGTTTGGAAACGAGTTTTATGACTAGGTAAATACTTAGAATAAGTATAGAAGTTGAAAGACGTGATATGTTAGTCAAATAGCTCTATTTGAGTCTTGCCGTAAAATAACAATCCGAAGGGTAAAACTCGGAACATATAGATATACACATTGAAATCCACACACATATAGTTGTAGTGGAAGATTTCTTGATAAGAAATGTAGGAATAAGATGCTAGAAAAGAAGGAAAGCGATTTCAAGCTTTAAAGTGCTTAAATACCCTTAACGGGTCAAAATAAGCATACGAGCGAAAACGAGTTTAATTTGTGTAATAAACCTATGATTATAACCTAATATGGTATATAACATTTATTTGAAGAAGTGTATGAAATATAGGAATCAAATAAATACGTTTGTTTGATAAAATATATAAACGGGTCAAAATTTGGTATAAAGGGTAATGAGCCGAAGACTTAAAAGTCTTAAATTTTGTTAAGCCGAATGTCAGATTTTAACTCCATATGATGGAGAATCAAATTACAAACACGTAGGAAGAAACGGTAGGTCAAACGGACTAACGAATAGAAAGATACTGAAGTTTTCGTGTCATTAAGCGGCAAATGGAAAAAGGCTGAATACAGGGACCACCGTAACTTACGGTGTCACCGTAAGTTACGATGGAGTTGAATTCTTTACGGCAGTCTCCCCCTGAGTTACGGTGGGGAAAGTCTTAAACAGAGACCACCGTAACTTACGGTGCCATCGTAAGTTACGGTGGAGGCAAACTTGAAATTCAATGTTTTGGTTCTAGAGATTATCTTTGGGATTTCTTTCCCATATCATTTATCTTGTCTGGTACCGTTATTTAAATTATCAAAACTAACTGTTGAGTTGGTTTTGAACACAGGTGTATGTCGAGAGCCCGGATGAAGATCAAGCGTCAAGCAAGAACCGAACACACGTTAAACAAATCTTCCGCAACGTTGTTTTGTCGTTATTTTAAAACGACGTATTAAATCACATTATGTATATCACTTAAATTGTAAAGAGTTTTTAGCAAGCCCGTATTTTCAGTATCATTGTGACTGTAATTACATGATTATGAGTTTAAATTATAAGATAAACGTTAAATAATAACTAGGGTGTTACAAGTTGGTATCAGAGCCTTGGTTTAAGAGATTCAAGTATGGCAGGGAAAACCATGATTGGACTTAAACCTTATGCTCTTAATAAAGATTGGTGTTCGGTTCGAGGCTTGATCGCAAATCCGGTAAGTACATGTATGTTAATAGCTTAGCATGCTAAGGTGTTGTAAACAACACATAGGGCTATCGTGTGATACACGTTACCCCAATTAAAATGATTGATATAGTTGACGAAAAGACGCGCGTTGAC
>JARYGA010056338.1:0-84144 GCA_030545235.1 Helianthus tuberosus
TGTCTTTGTTTTTTCTTTCCTCAAATATGTAAATATATAACTCACTCGTTTTCTTTATACAAAAATATCTCTTTGAAATTGTCAAAATACACACTTGAAGAAAAAAGGGGTCAAAATTTGATAAGTTTATATAAATTTCAATATAAAAAGATCAAAGTTTAAAATGTTTTACATCAATCAAAAAACTTAACCATGTACTTCTATTCGATGTATGTAACAAGTGTAACTATAGCTGACAATCTGACATTTATGGTTGATTTTATTAACAGTGAGATTTTTTAACGAATATGATAGATTCTCACATTCGCTTGACAACAACATTCACGTTTTTTAACGAATACGATAGATTCCCCATGGGTTTGCATTCTCAACTCGTGACCTGTTCGAGATTCATATATTCATTTATTCAAATGATGTTCATAGTAGAATAATTCAATCGGTTATTCTTATCTCATGCTTGTTGATATGAAAGGCGCGGAATGGCAAGGCGTTTTTTAAATTAGTGAGATTTTTTTTTTCAAATGAAAATATATTAAATTGTATATTATTAAACTCATAGTTTTAAGATATAATAATTAGTACAGTTGAAACCGAGTAAACGTACATTGATGGACCATAAACGTTTCACCAACTTAATTATTGCAAAAGATAAAAATATAAATCTGTTAACAAGCTAATTGGACCATAAACGTTTCACCAACTTAATTATTGCCAAAAGATAAAAATATAAATCTGTTAACAAGCTAATAATAATATATTTTTTAAATAATATAATCATCCAAAAATCAAAAACCGTGTGTGGGGCCATTCATCTTTCTCTCTACATCCTGGTTTGCAAATTGCAATTGATTCATTCATTCCCCCATGTGGAACAATCCCATATGCTCCAAATTCACTTTCTCAATTTTATCTTTTTATTTTACAAAATAAACAAAAAAAAACTCCCACTAAGATTATTCCCAATTTCTCACACATATTCATGTGTTACACTCATAACATTTTATTTTAAACCAAATCAACAAACTTTAGTAACAAATCTTGTATCCATTAATCTTTAATTATGTCATCTCCACCGCCGGTCACATCTCCGGCACCCACATCACCACCACCACCGGCCAACACCACCACACCACCGCCCGCCGCCACAACACCACCACCAACCACCCCTCCGGCAGACTCCTCTCCACCACCCCCTATCCCTCCCGCCGCATCTCCGCCGCCGCCAGACACTCCATCTCCGGCAACCTCGCCGCCGCCGCCGCCACCCACAACCACCGCCCCACCCCCGTCCACTGGATCCCCTTCACCGCCGGCGCCACCCACTCCAAGAAACAGCCCGCCGTCCCCTCCCGGCCGGTCTCCGCCGTCTCCGGCTGCACCTAGAGGTGGTTCCACTAGTCCTCCGGCGGATTCATCGGATAATTCTCCAGGAATTTCAACTGGGGTTGTTGTTGGGATTGCAGTTGGTGGGGTTTTGATTCTTGTTGTGTTGAGTGTTTTGTTTATTTGCTGTAAAAAGAGGAGAAAAAGAATTCAAGCTCCGGCCGGTTATTATGTTCCACCACCGCCTAAAGGTTGGTACTTTTTCATAATCCATGTTCTAAATTTTGTAAATTTTTGTGTTTTATGAATCTTTATGTTTAAATATTGAATCTTTTACATAACCCATGTTTTAAATTTTGTAAATTTGTTATTCATGTATCTTTTTGTTTTTCTGTTGATATTTTTTTCATGACCCATGTTCTAAATTTTGTAAATTTTTGTGTTTTATGAATCTTTTTGTTAAATATCTAATCTTTTTTCACAATCCATGTTCTAAATTTTGTAAATTTTTGTGTTTTATGAATCTTTTTGTTTAAATATCTAATCTTTTTTTCACAACCCAAGTTCTATATTTTGTAAATTTTGTGTTTTATGATTCTTTTTGTTTAAATATCTAATTATTTTTCAGAACCCAAGTTCTAAATTTTGTAATTTTTTGTGTTTTATGAATCTTTTTGTTTAAACATCTAATTATGTTTTCACAACCCATGTTCTCAATTTTATAAATTTTTGTATTTCATGTATCTTTATGTTTAAATATTGAATCTTTTTCATAACCCATGTTCTCAATTTTATATTTTTTTTTTTGTGTTTTATGAATCTTTATGTTTATTTGTACAATCTTTTTCCCAACCCATGTTTTAAATTTTATAAATCTTTGTGTTTTATGAATCTTTATGTTTATTTATTGAATCTTTTTCACAACCCATGTTGTAAATTTTATAAAGTTTTGTGTTTCATGTATCTTTATATTTATTAATGAAATCTTTTTATCAAAATCTTGAATTTGGGTGTTCACACATTACAGTTGATTCTTATGGCGGTCCACCACAACAATGGCAGCAAAATGCACCACCACCCACTGACCATCACATGACAATGCCACCACCACAACCTAAACCTAAACCTCCACCACCAGTGGCTTCCCGGCCACCACAGCCACCGCCACCGCAGCCGTATATCAGCAACAGTGGAGGTTCGGGTGGTTCAAATTATTCCGGCGGTTCAAACTCACTTCCACCGCCTTCACCCGGGTTGTCTCTAGGGTTTTCAAAGAGTACATTCACTTACGAAGAGTTAGCAATGGCAACGGATGGATTTTCAGAAGCTAATCTTCTTGGTCAAGGCGGGTTTGGATATGTACATAGGGGCGTGCTTCCGAACGGAAAAGAAGTGGCGGTTAAGCAGTTGAAAACGGGTAGTGGACAGGGCGAGCGTGAGTTTCAGGCGGAAGTTGAGATTATTAGCCGAGTTCATCATAAACATCTTGTTTCTTTAGTTGGATATTGTATGACTGGTGCTCAAAGATTGCTTGTTTATGAGTTTGTTCCGAATAACACATTGGAGTTCCATTTGCATGGTAAGTTCACTTTCGAAATCATGAATTAGGGGGCGTTTAGGGTTTGCTTATTGCGTTTTTTATAAGGGTATAAGCATTTTCGAGTGTTTGGATGAAGAAAAGGGTGAAGAAATAAGCTAATAAGAAATGCATAAAACACTTTTTGTTCACTTTTGAACTATTTTATAAATAACTAATGTGTTAAGTATAACGATATATCAAGATCATGATCTAAATCTTTGAATAAAAACAATTTCAGGAAAGAACCGCCCTGTAATGGAGTTCCCTACAAGATTGAGAATTGCACTTGGAGCTGCAAAGGGACTAGCTTATCTCCATGAGGACTGTAAGTTCATTATATCTTTGAAATATAAAAGAAGGGGTGGGTTAGCGACTTATCGTACAATAGCCCCTTAACGTGCGAAGCGTACGAAGTCCACATTTCGAAATTACGCATGTTATCTACATAATTACGCACGTTATAAAATTCAAATCTCGCATGCCATGTAACATAAAAAAATATGCATGGTTAAAACTCAAATTACGCATAGGTTGGTTTAACCCTAATTACGCATGTTATATACATAATTACGCACGTTATTTTGGTCACTTCATACCGTCGCACGTTAAAACCCATTTGTATTTCTAACTTTCACTACAAAAGAAAAAGGGTTTTAGTATTTAGTAATAAATGTAATATGATAATTCAGTAGTCCTCAACATTTTTTATCGTTCGCAGGTCATCCTAAGATTATTCATCGCGATATTAAAGCTGCTAATATTCTTCTTGATTTCAACTTCGAAGCAAAGGTAGCTTATTATCATTCTTATTGTAAAGGTGGCTATTTCAACCCATTTACGCACGAATGGGTTGATTTAGCCTGTGTTTTATCTCAAACCACGGGTCAAATGGGCCAAAATCAGAAAACTGGACTGTTGAAATGGGGTCGAATGCGTCACACACATTGAAAGTCACCAGAACTTATTTTTATTCAAAGATACATATTATTGGAATAATATTGTTTTCGTAATCATCATCAAAACATTATTTATATAAAAAGAACGTACAGAAAGTGTTTGCAGTAGCAACCCGACCCGACCCATAATAAAAATACATTTTGACCCATTACCCAACCTAAACTTGAGATGTCAATTACCGCTTTGTTGTTTGCGTATGCTGACCTCAATTAAATTTGCAGGTTGCTGATTTTGGGCTTGCCAAGATCACTTCCGATGTTGCTACTCATGTCTCAACGCGAGTTATGGGAACTTTTGGGTAACGTTTATATTTTTTTTTTCTTCTCGACTTTCATACATATAAGATTCAGTTTCTCAGAGACCTCATGACATGTTTTTTCGTACAAATTCACTATGTATTTTAGGTATCTAGCTCCAGAGTATGCATCTTCAGGCAAACTCACAGACAAATCAGACGTTTTCTCGTTTGGAGTCATGCTTTTGGAATTGATCACAGGCCGCAGGCCCGTTGATTCAGCCCAAACTTATGTGGATGATAGTTTAGTAGACTGGGTAAGTTCACTTCTTTACAAACGTATTCTTTTTCGGTCACCTTTTTTGGGGATTCATGGGTTTAGACTAGGGGTGCAAAATGGGTCGTATTCGCGGGTTGGCGGGTTCAACCCGATTCGAACCTGAAAATTTTAGACGAACCCGAACACAACCCGAACCTGAAAATCGTGTGATACATATGAACCCGAACCCGACCCGAATATTCGCAGGTTGACCCGAACACGACCCGTTCAACCCGATTTTTTTTTTATTTTTAAATTATCTTCCGCAAATTAATATATGAAAATTAGAACTTATTACAAAAAAAAAACACAAATGTATATAATACAATTACATTTAAATTATAAAATCTTATGCTAATTTCTCTTTTTAAGTTAAAATTATGGCATAAAACACCCAATTTAATTTATGACATAAAACATACTGTAAATAAATATAATATAAATGGGTTAAACGGGTCAACCCGCCAATGTGACCAGTTTGACTAGAACCTGACCCGTTTAGCTAAACGGGTTCGCAGGCTCAACCTGAAACTGACCCGAACCCGTTTATACTAAACCCAAACCCGCGAATTTCGTGTTAGGTTTGTGTCGTCGTGTCACAAATTCACACCCCTAGGTTTAGTATAATTTTATAATCCTAACATAAATCAAATACAGGCAAGACCGTTGCTTACACGAGCTATTGATGACGGAAACTTCGACTCCATAGTCGACTCACGTCTACAAAAAGAATACAATCACAACGAAATGGCCCGTATGATTTCTTGTGCCGCGGCCTGTGTCCGCCACTCAGCTCGCCGTCGGCCCAAGATGAGTCAAGTAGTTCGGGCCTTGGAAGGCGACGTCTCACTCTCGGACCTAAACGATGGGACCCGCCCGGGCCATAGCTCATCTTACGGGAGCTCAGACTACGACACAGCCCAGTACAACGCAGATATGGTTAAGTTCCGGAAAATGGCGTTAGGCACACAAGAATATGCAACCAGTGAATATAGCCGACCCACAAGTGAATACGGGTTGTATCCATCTGGATCGAGTGGTGAAGCGCAGGACACCCATGAAATGGAAATGAACAAGTATAAAAGAGACGGGCCGGGCTTCAGTGACGGGTTCTGATCCTAAAAGTTGAAACCCGAGTTGTGTATAAAGTTTCTTGCTAATCTGATGATATTCAAAGTATGATTTTATGTGAGTTTGATTGTATTTAAATGTTACATTTTGTTTTATATAACAGAAATTCTTTTATTTGATTATTTTAAGGAAGGTTTTATCTTGTATTAAGTATTAACTATTCCAAATGTTTTCCGTAAGGTTTCTCCACTGGGGAGGTCCCAAGTTCGACTCCTGCTGTGTACATATTGGGATTTCAGTATGGAGTTGGGTCTGGGCAGGGTTTAAGAGCTTGTCTCATCCTGTGGGGTAGTGGGTCTTTTGGCCCCTACAATTGCCGTTCGAAGAAAAAAAGTTTGTTACATAGTAATGTAACTGTCATGTAAACGGTTACATTTTGTGGGTCCTGTTAGAAGACTTTGAAGTTGAAAGCTACTAATATCAGTTGATGTCTACAATAAATGAAATCTTGTTTTATTGAACCTAACGGTCACAACAATACAACAAAAGATGATTAAGAAGAAAGAAATGTGGTTATACAACAAAAGATGATAGAGACATGCAAGTTTATCACAAAAATATAAACTAACTGGTCCCATAAATACAATAAATAGAGATCAAGGGTTATGTCAATGCATATAAAAGAGTCCTACATTCATAGCATGTACAAAAACATGCAGGAGTCTCAAAGATGTGTGTTACTAATCAACCTTGTTATTGTGTCGAAACAATAACTATATATGCTACAACGCTAGCGCTGTGTTACCGAGACCAATTTAAGGAGGTAAGGGGAAGGAACCTTGTTATTGTGTCGAAACAATAACTATACATGCTACAACTCTAGCGCTGTGTTCCCGAGACCCATTTAAGGAGGTAAGGGAAAGGAATTTAGAGGATAGAAAAAATTCGTGTTCTGGAGTTCTTTTTTAGGAAGGAAAGGGAGAGAAGACGGGGATGGAAAAATTAAGCATAACTCTTAAATTCCAAATTGGAGGGATTTGGAAAGAAAGGATTTGTATAAAATTCTAACTCCTTAGAAATTCCTAAATTACCAACCCTGGCCGGACCCACGATGAGGTCCGGGTGTGACGGGCACACACCTTTACTTTTTTCAATGTTATATACATTTAGACATCGAAAATCCCAACCATAATCCTAAAACTAAAACTATATCCTATGTATACCCCCCCCCCCCCCCCCCCTCCCATTAAAACTTTTGAAACCGACCCATAAGAGAAAGTATAATAAAAATTTATAAAAAAATATAAACACTAGTTAATTTATACAAACTGAAGAAATACATTGGAAGCAACGCGGTGTACCCTAAAATAGTGGCGGATCTTGCCCGTTAAACGTGCCAGGGCCGAAAGACACGGTCACTAAAAAAAGCCCGGGCAAGCCCGGGCCTAACATAGTATATACAAAAAAATTCGATCGAAATGCGGAAAATTAGCACTACGGCCGAAAAACTTGCCCGGGCCGGGGCCCTGCCAGAGCCCTATTAAGATCCGCCCATGCCTTAAAATATGCCAATGCATGTGTGGTGTACACGTACTGCATCCCCAGAAAAAGGAAAAAAAACACCAGGCGGATTTGGATTCGAACCGACACCCATTCCTTAAAATAACAAAACGCTAACCACTACACCAAAGCCACAAACACATCATACTACCAAATCAAAACCTATATATACATTACAAATGTCGTATAGAAAAAAACACTATTCCTAAGCTTCTATAATTTATATTTATTATTATTTATTTATTCTATAATATAATTTATATTTATTATTATATTTATTATTATTAATATTAATTATTATATATATCAAATGACAACACCACTTTGCTACAGTGGTGTTGTCAAATTTTTTTTATTTATCTTTCCTTCTTTCTTTTCTTTTTGTGGTTTTTTTTATATTTTATTTTTACCCTTTAATTTTAAGCATTTACTTTTACAACCCCTTAACTTTTTAAATATTTTTTAATCGAGTTTTACGTCTTTGTTTTTATTTACGTGTCGATATAAACTTAAGTTAATTTACATTTCGACATGATTTTTTTTGTGTTTATTTACGATTTTGCCCCCGGCATAAAATTCGTTTTAATATTTTTTTTACAAGACTATGGTAGTGTTTTGTTTTAATTGGTTAAGTGGTTGTGTCATTTTTTTTTCTTTTTTTTTTTTTGCTTTATCTTTCTTTCTTTCTTTTCTTTTTTGTGGTTTTTTTTCCATTTTACTTTTACCCTTTAATTTTCAGCATTGACTCTTAAAATCCCTTGACTTTTTAAATACTTTTTAATCGAGTTTTACGTCTTTATTTTTATTTACGTGTCGATATAAACTTAAGTTGATTTACATTTCGACATGATTTTTTTGTGTTTATTTACGATTTTGCCCCTCGGTATAAAATTCGTTTTAATATTTTTTTTACAAGACTATGGTAGTGTTTTGTTTTAATTGGTTGGCTCGATTTAATTTTATTCGTCATGCCAAGCGGTAGTTTTTCCATCGTTTTAGTTTTTTTAGCAAAAATATGGTAGTATTTTGTTTTACTTTGTTTACTCAATGTAATTTTTTTGAGATCGTGTTATGAGTAGTTTGTACAAGTAACTAAAACACAGACGTACATGCTATGCTATGAGAAAGAAATACTCGGCTTAATGCCCCGCAACGCGGGCGGGCAAAACCTAGTTAATATTAATTTATATATAAATTATAGCTAAGAAGCCCATTACGGATTTACCAATTTTCATTGTCCAAGCCCATTAGCCCAACCCATTCCGATAAAACTTGCGGTTTTTCTCATTCAACAATCAGCGACGAGACAACTGCTACCGGAGCCAGAATTCCCACCACCGCACTAAGTCGCCGGAGATCACCGGATATCCCCCCTTGCCTACCAAGGTACGCTTTTTATTTTGTTGTTTTATTATTTTTGATGTTTTATTTGATGAATAATGATGATTAGGGTAAGTTAGTAAGTGGCCTAACTAACAGATACGAATGGCTAGAAAACATAATTATACTTTAATTTAACATTAACATTACTGCATTTCATTGTATGCTTATGTGGATTAGAATCAAAATTTAAAACTAGGGTTTGAAAATTGAAGTGGCTTTGGTTCGGTTTATGAGAGAAACACACAAGCTACAAGTGATGAAACACTGCATATGGTTGTATCGGTTAACGTTCGGTTATGGCACACCCTTAACCATAACCGATTATCAGTTAATTCGGTTCGGTGGTGGTCCGGTTATAGGTTAATTACTTAATTCTGTCAATCTCGGTTATCGGTTAATTCGGTAATTCTCGGTTATCGGTTAATTCGGTCATTCTCGTTTATCGGTTAATTCGGTAGGTCAATCTCGGTTATCGGTTAATCCGGTTCGGTGGCATATATTGAGTGTCAGCTTTCATAACAGTCTTGATCTGTTATGTTTCCTAAAGTACATGCTTTAAAAATTAAAACATATAGGAAATTTACAATGGATAATCAAATACTCAAAGCAGCTGAACTTATGAGAGCCAAACAATTACAAGCAGTTCACTTGATATGCTTATTGGTAGCTTTCATTGCATAGACGGTCTACCAAAAGACACGCTAATTTACCTACTAGAGATGAAATTTTACAACGACGACAAGAAATGTTACATACTTACATGGTGATTATGTTCTTTTATTTAGTTGCGTGCTATGCAATTAATATCGGTATCATCGATATCGGTTCACATGTAAAATAGATATTATCACCGATATCTGACCGATTTCCCTGATATCGGTACCTTTCTTCTTAGTTCTACCATTCGTTTTTCTTCTTATTGCTACTATTAGTGTTTTAAGTCTTAATAGTTAGTGTTAAATTGTTTTAAGTCTTAATAGTTAGTGTTAAATGTTAGTGTTTTAAGGGGCTGTTTGTTTATCTCTTAATACTGGTTCAGCACTTAATGGTTTAGACTGTTTGTTTCGCGAGCAAATCTCTGAATGGTTCAGACATTTGCCTCTGAATGGTTAAGACCTCTAATCTGAATTGGTCAGACATTTGCCTCTGAACGGTTAAGCATTATATTGGCTCTTAATGGTTCAGACCTCTTACTGCTTAGGTACATATGTTAACTTTATTTATGTTACGATGTAGAAAGTTATCATGGGCAAACACAAACACGAAGCCAACGGAAAGAAGGAACAACTAAAGTGGACGGAAAATATGGATAATTTTTTCATACAAGCCATGATAGTGCAACAAGAAAACGGCAATAGGGTTAATGGCAACTTTACTACACATGCATACAACAATATGGTTGAGGAGCTGAGAACAAAGCTTCAAATGGATTTCACCAAAAATCATTTGAAGAATCGTTTAAAAACTTTGAAGGAACATTTTTCGCAATGGTACGATATGTTTCATGGAACGTCATTGAGTGGGTTCACATGGAATTCTAGTACTCAATTAATTGAAGCAGAGGAGGAAGTCTGGGATAAATTAATAGAGGTGAGTGCTTTAATTATTTTTAGGCTTGTAAATGAATCAAACGAACACAAATGGGGCATGTTTGTGTTCGTTTGTTTAAGTTTTACTGAACAAACAATCGAACACGAACAATTAAGCGCACGGGGTTTTCTTGTTCGTGTTCGTTATTAGTTTAAAGGAACGGTTCACGAACGTAAACAAATGAACATCACCGAACATATATGAACGGACATAACCGAACTAACACTAATTAAAACTAAATATGAATAACAATGTCTTCGGCCTAAATACGTTATATGTTTATTTCATAAAATACACTAAATTGTAACGAGCCGAACAATCTTAAATACAAAATATTAATGAATGGAATAAACAAACAACATAAGTTAATGAATATAAGCGAGCGAACGTTCACGAACGTTAATGAATAAACTTAAACGAATGTTTACGAACATAAGTGAACGAACGAGACACGTGTTCATGTTTGCTCATTTAACTAAATAAACAAAATGTTTTATTTATGTTCGTTCATTTATTAAATAAACGAACTTTCTACCGAACGACCAACGATCGGATCATTTACAAGCTTAATTATTTTTTGAATATTTAGACCGTCGTTTATGATACTAATTATCGTGATTTTGTTAAATAGTCCAAGCCTGATGCTGCAGCGTGGAAGACGAAGAAAGTCTCAAACTTTAATAAGATGTTAGAATTATTTTCAAAGGATAGGGCAACCGGTGCACACGCTGTAACCGCTAAAGAAAGAAACGCCCAATTGCAGAAGAATGACAACATTAACGTCGATACAAATCTAGATATGGAAGACTTCTTAGCTGCCAATGATGTAACTCTCGAGAGCCAATACAATATTGATGATGATATTCAATTGGTAGATTGTACCGAGCAGTCTTCCAGTGAAAAGAAAATTAAAAATAGAAAAAGAAAACTTGGACAAGAAGCTGAAGATTTTACCTCGAAGCTTATAAAAAGCATTGACGATGTGGCTCTTGCCATTCGTGAAGGTAATAAAATATTAGAAAGAGTTTATCATCGGGAGTATACAGGTGACGAGATTTATAAAGAATTGGAGCCGATGGGTTTGGAACCTCATGAAATGCCGATGGCTTTCAATTATTTGGTGGAGAATCAAGCTAAAGCAAGATCATTATTTACTTGTCCGGTTCATATTCGGTTGAGTATACTGAAATGTATGATGGGTTTGAGTTATAAAGCGATTTAAGGATGTATAACTCAAACCCATCATACATTTCAGTATACTTGTTTGGTAAATTTTTGGTAACTTAGTACATTATCTAGTAAATTTTTTCTTGTTTGGTAACTTGGTACATTTATTAAGATTTTTGCTTATTTCTTCTGCATTGAACTTTTTGTTCATTGATCTTGAAAGCAATTGCTGGTTAAGGATAACTTTTATTAAGGGTTGTTTGTGCTTACGCCGGTCGGTCGATTTCAAAAATATCAAACCGTAGTGAGAGGTTGTTTGAGGTTTATGCCAAAAATCAACCATGTAAAACTTGACTAGACCGGACCGTAAAATTGGTATATCTTTGATTTTTTTAGATATGTCCGGGGGCGAGGGTTTACGGGTTCTATCCGGTTTTCGCGCATCAGGGAGTACGGTCTTACGGCGGTCGAGGAGTCGACCTTGGACATAGTCTCGAGAAGGGTGGGTTTACATGTGAGTTTCTTTGACGTTCAAAAAAATTGATTGTTTGTTATCCACTATTATTTATGATTCTGTGTCATTGAATGAACATTTGCATGTGTACTATTGAATTTGAACTGTCCAGTGTGAATAATGTTTACTTAAGTCAATACTACTTAATTGTTGTTGTTTCATTACCAACTAATGAATTAATTAATTATTCATCAACAGCTTATGTTTTATGTTCATACACTTATGTATTAAGGCAATTTAAATAATGGGAATGTAGATGATAATTTTCCTTAACACAATTTACATAGGTTAGAGATGTTTTATTTTACAGGGTATAATAGCGAACACGAGTGTTACTCTACTAATGAAAACGATGTATAGCTTCTCCCACTCTCGAGAGAGCAATACAACCATGCTTAACCTATAAGAAGTGGGTTGTTGTTGTGTATTTTTGTAAACGGATATCCAAGTTTTATTTATATAAACTTCATTTTGATACTATTACAAATGTTGTAATTCGGATATGCAAGTGTGATCTAATCGATAGCAACGCGTGTAATGGTATAAATAACGAGTTTACCTAAATGCAAAATTAATTAGATAATTGATTTAAAAATAATGATTTTTAGACATTTACCTTAAATTTTAAAAATAAGAATAGATATGGTGGAGCTGTTATGGGCTCAAAGCATTGTAGACGCCTTGGGGTGAAGGAAAACCTGAAAAATCGGCCTGAGACTGGGCTTGCGGCTGCTGAACTGGGCTGTTGTTGGGCCGCCACTGCTGCTGGGTCGGATAGGGGCATGATGGAGGTGTCCACCAGGCCCAGTTAGGAAACCCGGGTTGCTGAGAGTAGCCAGATTGCTGTTGTTGCTGTCCGGACCAGGAGGAATAGGGCTGGCGGTTGCTAGTGCCGCTCCCCCTGTAACGCCCGGCTCTTTTGTGCTTTCCATTTATAGAAAGTTTTGTTCGTATTTTATTTTTGGAAACCTTGTATTCTTGCAATCGTTCTTTCTTTGTAATCATTGTAAAACCGAGACTTGGATCATTAATGAAACTCGTATTTTGTTATACACACTTTATATATGCTCGTACACTTGAACTGGTGGAACAATTGTTGATTATTCGATATCCTTGGAAACTAAGTGCTAAACTTGAAATTATTTAAACTCGTGATATATAAATATTCCATTCATGATTGAGCATTTGAATTGAGAAACAATTTGGTATTTATTCGGGATGTTCGCGAACTTATGTTAAAGAAATAAACACGTGACATTTATATTTTATGCGAAACTTATGCTTAGTCATATTCAATTTACACTTGGGCATACTTTAGAACAAGTTACATATGCCTAGGAACACTAATTAAATCATAAAACCCGTATTAGGTGACATTGGAACAAGTTACAAATTGAAACAACATAAAATAAAAAAATTTGTGCTTCTGGTCCAGGCTTACGGACCGTAAGCCTCTACCCTTACGGTCCGTAAGGGTTGTCTGGGCGGACAGAAAACACAGCAGCCGCGAAAATGCACGAAATCCCAACATCCAACCTCACCCAATCAGCTCTAATCCACCTCTAATCACCTCCAATCATCCCTAACCTCTTCCCCTATAAATACAACCCTTCTCCAAGCCATTTTACACTTTCACAACTCTCTAATCTTCTCTAAATCACTCTCAAATCCCTTGCAATTCAGGATTTTGGCAGATTCATACTCTTGCACTAAAGTGAGTGTAACTTGCTAATTTTTCAACCAAATCACTTGGTTCTTCTTCCTACTTCTTTGGATAATCATAGGGTTTGATTCCTTGATCTCTCCTTGGAGAAATCAGACCTGGAATTGCCCTAAAAATGTCCATAAACTTTCTGTTATGTTTTAAACTCTTTCAAAACTTGTTTAAACTTATCAAACTTGAGTTTTCTCATCTCAAACCTATGTCCTAATGCTCATAATCAAATGAATGATTAGTTGGGCTTAAAAACAAGGTTGAGAAACTTAAAATCAGAGGATTAAACCTCATAAACCTTCTGTTTTGTTAGGGTATTTAACCCACAAATCATGTCAAGCTTAGATCTTGATGAATGAGTGATTATGGAACAACTTGGGTTGTCCTACATACAATCCTCACATGATTTGATGATTTCTCTTAGCTTAGTTCATTTACATACTTGTATTAATCATAGTTCTTGACCCTCCTTGGTTGTTTTTACATCAAGTGAAGTGGTGAACATTCAAGGGGTTCCTAAACGGAAGCTTGTTCTTCCTACCCCATACATGACTTCCATGATAACTCGAGGTGCCAAAATGAAGATCCTAATCTTCTACCTCCTACATGAATTATTAGACTAAATATTATGTAACCTAGATATATATATATACTCATTCGAACCTTTAATGTTGAACTTGTGTTTATATGTTAAAGTAGTAGAATATCATCTAAGACTTTAAAACCTTGATATGATTCTAATGGGTGTACTACCCATGAAATACAATATAACCCTAGTGGTTACATAGTGTCATATAAGTGTTATAAGTTAAAGATGGTTATTTTAAATATCATACTTTATGTTATGTTAAACTCCAAATTTATAATCTTCCGTTAAACGCCAAACTCACACACCTATGTTTCCTCGTGTAGAAGGACTAGGTGCTCCAAACTAATCCATCCACAAACTCACTCACGGGATTTCAAGTAGGAAAGCTTGCAACCACCGTGAGTATACTCGATCCCTTTTTCCCCTTTACACTTTGGGATGCAACATGTATAACTATGCAAACAACTTTTAAACTCAATTAAACTTACTCCATCCATGATTAAACATGAAACTAATGTGACTTACTTGTTATTCTTGTATGCTATGTGAACGATTTGGAACGTTATATGCTCATTAACTTTGCTCGCCCACCTTAACAATTATAACGCTATAGGATTAACGCCCCGCCCGCTATTCTTTTGGGTATTGTTAAGTTAAACATTACCACCCCGCTAAACTTTTGGGATTAGGCTCTTTTATGCGTTGTATTCTCGGGTTTGATCATATTGTACGCCAAAATTGCATACTAGTAATCACATATTATGAATCATGTTGGACTTGAGTTTTATTCTATTATGCTATGTAGTTAAACTTGTATACTCGCCTTTGCTTTTGCATTGAAACTCTATTTTAATACATGTTGCAGGTTGATTAATGAAGTATGGATGAATGATGAAACAAGTGTAGGGTGGACTAGATACACACCTTTAATTCATTTATCTTTTGATGTCATGTTGAAATTTGAACAATGTTGTTATTTCCATTTTAAATGTTGTATGACAATTTAGCACTTGCAATGAAATTTGAATTTAATTAAATATTGTCACATAGTGTTATGAAGTCTCTAGCAATCTATACACACTTCGTCTCATCCCGATGTTTCCGCCATCGGTTGGGGTGTGACAGATTGGTATCAGAGCCATAACTATAGGGAATTAGGAAAAAAATTGCCATGCTTTTGCCGTAATCTATAGTTCTAGGAATTTTGCCTCTTATGTGTTGTTTAAAACTTTTGTACTCTACCATGCATGCTTCCTAGCTATACTTCTTGTTGATTAAATTTATATGCCTTTCCTAAGGTTAACATGAATACACTCTTGTTCATTTGTATACTCTTGTAACACAAGCGAGACAACTTGATGAAACACAGGTTAACACCAGGGTTAATCTGTGGGGTTATTTCTTCTGTGGGTTCAATCTCCTTTCTTACTCGTGGAAATGACTTGGATCCTGCAAAACAACAACACCGTTAGTCTCGTTAAGAGGGGAATATGGGGGTTTCCCTCTTAACCAGGCTCCGGCGTGAGAATAAGTACTGTTCTCAGGAGGAATAAGCAGTGTGTGTTAAGTGTGTGAGTATAGAGAGCAAGATGATGTAACCTGGATGATGAAGGGTCCTATTTATAGCCGGAGGGTGAGAGAGGGAGGAGCAGTGGTGCCAGCTGTGGTTGCGCGCCAGCTGTCCGACCAAGGGGAATATCCTCTTGGTCTCCTCTGCTGTGGTCGGTGTAGTGGTATACGTGGCGCGCTTACATTTGCCTATTTTGGAGACGTCATACTGGTGCTGTCGGACTGCTCCTTGATTCGTTGCAGGCCTACCTGGCGCCTGATGACTGGTGACACGTGTTGTCCTTTATGTCAGATGGAGCATCTTTGCTGCCACCTTGATATTTTCCAGAAGCTTCTAGAAGCTTCTGGATGATCTCGTTGATGTCAGCGCCACATAGGATGGAAAAGTGGTGTGGTCCTTGCCATATGGGCAAGGAATTGGGACCATACCTCTTCATAATGATGAAACACAGGTTAACACCAGGGTTAATCTGTGGGGTTATTTCTTCTGTGGGTTCAATCTCCTTTCTTACTCGTGGAAATGACTTGGATCCTGCAAAACAGCAACACCGTTAGTCTCGTTAAGAGGGAAATATGGGGGTTTCCCTCTTAACCAGGCTCCGGTGTGAGAATAAGTACTGTTCTCAGGAGGAATAAGCAGTGTGTGTTAAGTGTGTGAGTATAGAGAGCAAGATGATGCAACCTGGATGATGAAGGGTCATATTTATAGCCGGAGGGTGAGAGAGGGAGGAGCAGTGGTGCCAGCTGTGGTTGCGCGCCAGCTGTCCGACCAAGGGGAATATCATCTTGGTCTCCTCTGCTGTGGTCGGTGTAGTGGTACACGTGGCGCGCTTACATTTGCCTATTTTGGAGACGTCGTACTGGTGCTGTCGGACTGCTCCTTGATTCGTTGCAGGCCTACCTGGCGCCTGATGACTGGTGACACGTGTTGTCCTTTATGTCGGATGGAGCATCTTTGCTGCCACCTTGATATTTTCCAGAAGCTTCTAGAAGCTTCTGGATGATCTTGTTGATGTCAGCGCCACATAGGATGGAAAAGTGGTGTGGTCCTTGCCATGTGGGCAAGGAATTGGGACCATACCTCTTCAAGTCCCCCCAGTCCAGTGTGCCTTCTAGTTGAGTTGATCGTCTAGGAGGGATTCTGGACTTATGAAGGTAGTGGTTTTTATGGCGTGCGTTTGTTATGGGAGACCTAAAAAATTTGCACCTGATGGGCGCATGGCGCATGGTTTTTGGCGATTTGTAAAGGTTGAGCCAAATGGACGCATGGCGCATAGGTTTTGGCATCTTTGTAAAAGTTTAGCCAAATGGACGCATGGCGCATGGGTTTGGCAACTTGTAAAAGTTGAGCCAAATGGACGCATGGCGCATGGGTTTAGCAGCTTGTAAAAGTTGAGCCAAATGGACGCATGGCGCATGGGTTTTGGCAACTTTGTAAAGGTTGAGCCAAATGGACGCATGGCGCATATGTTTGGAAAATTGTAAAAGTTGAGCCAAATGGACGCATGGCGCATGGTTTTTGGCAACTTGTAAAAGTTGAGCTAAATGGACGCATGGCGTGATGGCACTTGCTGTTGTCTTCTGGAGGAAGTTTTGTTTGTCTTGGGAGGGAGTGACTGATGTGACTGTCACGTGTCCCCTGTCTTATCGAGGGTGAACAGGCGCCTTTTCAGTCACTGTCAGTTACTTTTCGGCGAGGTGTCAGGCGTCTGTTCACCTGCTCCCGAAAAAAGATGTGCCGCCTTCTCTCTCTTCTGACGTGTCTCTCCCCTATTGACTGCTTTTTCAGACTCTGACGGCCCACTACCCATCGCATTAAATGCGATGGGTATAAATATATGGCGGTTTCTTGCATTTTCTTCACTTTTCAAATTTTGAACTTCGGTTTTCTCTCTTCTTCCTCTATCTTGATTCCTCTTTTCTTGAGTTCATCTACATTATTATTCGTTTTCTCACAATATGTCTGGTGCAAATCCGTCATCAAAGAAGAAGAGGAATAAAGGGAAAGCTCCTCCGGGTCCTGACCAGGCGATCATAGGGTGGAAGGAAGAGGAGTTCCACAATCTTGTGAGGGAGATGGGTTTCTTGCCTGAATGGGGGGCCCAGTATCCGACCGCCGGTTCGACTGCTATGGATGCACCCCCTGGTTATATGACTTTGTATGCTGCGTTTTTTCGAGAGGGCAATTTCCGGCTTCCAATCACCAAGTTTACCAGCGACGTCTTGAGAAACTACAGGCTCCATCTTTCTCAAATTAATGCTATCGGGCTTCCCCGTATTACCCATTTTGAGTTTGTTTGCATGGCTAATCGCTTGGATCCGACGTTTGAGATGTTCAACGTCTTTTATACCGTTACATACACTAGCGGTTTCTATTCTTTTAATGCCCGGACCGGTGTTGCTCCCGTTTGCTCTGTTCCGTTGAAGAGTCTTCATGACTGGAAGCAAAAGTTTTTCTATATTCGTCGGGGTGTTATCCCTATGGATATGCATTACCGGTCGGTGGATGAAGGTATCCCTAAGGTTGATGTGGTTGCGGATTTTTCTGAACAAGACTGGTATAAAAAGTTGACTCGTAATGCCACTCCTATTCTTCAGCTTGAGGAGATGGCGTTGGTGGGTGCCGGTATGAGTATGAAGTGGATTCCTAAGCATCCATTGGGGGTCCCAGTTTATGGTTATGATGGCAAACGTATGTGTTTTTCCATAACCTTTTGCCTCTCTTTTGCATATTTTTTTTGTCTTGTGTTCGTCGTTACTCTTCATCTTCGTGTTTTTTGCAGTGGGTTACACCTTGTTGAATGTTCTGGATCCTAAAGCTGTTGGTGCCATGGTTGAGGCGATGCAAAGGGCTGAGAAACAACCCTGGTTGGATCAGATTCGCGGTCGTTTCTTGCATCCGACCAATAAGAGTTTTGTTGCCTATGCCAATGTTGTGTTAGGTGACACTGATGAAGATGATCCTATTGGTCCCACCCGAGAGGAAGTTGTTGTTCTCTCGAGTGGAAGTTCTGGTAGATCCTTCGGAGATCTAACTTCTCGTTCCGCGCGTGCAGGTCCCACGCAGGGTGTTGTTAATGAGCCTGTTCAAGAGATTGTTGGTGATGAGGACGATGCTCTAGTTGGGCCTGCTGATGAACTGGAGACGAGAAGGAAAACGAAAGCTGATAAGCCAGAGAGGAAGGAGCAGAGGGTTGAGGGGAAATCTGCTGGTACTTCTCGTAAGCGACCCTCTACTCTTCCTGTCCTAGATTACGTAGTTGTTTCTGATACATTGTCTGGTTTAGGGACCGGAGAGAAACCTCGTGGGTCCGATCCGGACGACCACGCTACTTTGACGGAACTGATGCATAAAAAAGCTCTTGATGACAAAAAACGGAAGCTTGATGAGCAGGCTGCTGCTCTACTTGCTTCTAAAAAGATTAAACTCCAGAAGGAAACCCCTCTTGCACCATCCGAATCTGAAATTGATATGGGTATATTTAGTGGAGGTCGTGGGAATCTCTTGGAGGAAATATTTGCTGCCTTTGCTCCTACAGGTGAGGTATTTGTGCTTGTGGGTTTGTCGTCCGGATTTTGCTTGTTTTTTATTTTGTTACTCTTGTCTCAGGTGTCAAGTCAGGGAAACCACCACGCGTGATCGATGTTTCAAAAATTACTCCTCCTACCTCTCCCCCGTCAAGAAATATTGACTTGTCTCCTCCTCGTGAGGATCTTGGGAAGAAAAAAGAAGATGAGGTGATTACCGAGCAAGTGGGTGAAGGTGGTGGTGATACTGCTGGTGGCGATGATAGAGGTAAGGGCGTTGATGTTACAGTGGAGTCCAGTCAGACTGCTCCACATCAAACTATTTATACTAAACGCCCTCCGGGTGGCGATGGTGGGGCTACTTCAGGTGCTGTCCGCAGCCCTCAGTTTGAGAGCGTTCGTGTTGATTCTTTTGATACACAAAACCCTGCTTGTGATGATCTTCCTCATGCCCCTCGCTGGAATTTAACCCAAGGTTCCAGGATGAATGATCTGGGCAACTGTCATGAGTTCTTCTCGCTATCTCTCCCCCCAGCTGAGAGGGTGTTTCAGAAGAAACGCAATTGGTTTGAGTTGTTAGATGATCACGTGAGCACTGGGGTTAACTATTTCGCCACTTCGCAAGAGATTGTGCGTGAATGGAGATTGATGGGAGAAGAGACGGCTGAATTTGATGATCAGAAGAAGGCATTTGCTGAGGAGAAAGAAAAATTTAATGCGGAGAAGAAGGGTTTGTTATGGAGGGTTACGGATGCTGAACGGAAGTTCGAGCAAGAAAAACAGGTCAACGTTCAAAAGCAGAAAGACTGGGAGTCTGCCTGTGAACGTACTAATGCCGAGCTGAAAACTCAACGTAACGCTATTGTGCGTTTGTCTGGTGAAAAAACAGAGATTGCTGAGGAAGCTCAACAGGCGCGTGTTGCGTTTGAGAAGAAAGAAAAAGAGTATGTTGATCGTATTGCGAAACTGGAGAACCTTGCTAGGCAGAAGGTTTCTGAATGTGAAGCTGCTGAGCGTCTCCTTGAAGAGAAAGCTGCTGAGTGCAAGGCTTCTGAACTTCTGCTTGAAGAGGTTTCTGCTGATTGCAAGTGGCTTCTCTCGCGCGCGGTGCCTTTGGTAGCTTCCTGTGCTTATTTTGTCTTTTGGTTTACTGTACTTCCTTCTTACCTTGTTGTATTTTGCAGCTTGCGGACTGTATTGTGAACTCACGCGAGCTTGCTACTTACATGTTCGAATTAGGCCAAGCGGGGTACAATAGTGGTCGGAAGTATGGTTATGCTGAGGGGAAGGCTTCGGCCGCGAGCAGTGAAAAAGACTACCACTTCGAACTTTACAAAGAGGATTGTGATGGTAAATATGCTGCCAAGCGTAAGGAGTTCTCGTCTTTGGAGTTTGCCGTTGTTAAGGCTGCTCGAAAGCTATCCCAGAAGCCAAATGGTGTTGCCTTGTTAAAGAAGGCGCTTGGTGATGAAGGTGCTAGGACCAGTCATCCCCAATGAAGGATTTCGGCCTGCGTGCCGCGTATGGCCTTAGACGGCCTTGTAATCATTTGAGAAGTTTGTGAACAATTTTAATTTTTGCTTATCTGTCGTGCTTCTGAACAATTGGGTATGCTTGACGTTTATTATGCTAATATTTGCCTTCGTTTTATTGCGAATTTTGTTAACGTCATAATATGTGCATGTATAATTACTTTGATTCAGGTATCATGAATGAATGATGGCGCTGACAGGTTGTGTTGTGTTTATTACAACGTTTTATTCTGTCGTTTATGTGCGCAGGTTGGTTCGTGAATACGAAGTGATCGAATTACAGGTTATTGTGTGGACCCAGCTGTGCTCAGCCTTGGGGGTGCTTACAATGTTTGTTTGTCCTGTGTTCGATGCTTTCGTGTTTATGTGGGCACGAAGTATTTATTTGGCGTTTGTTAGGATTTAGTTGTGTATTTGACCCGGCTGTGCACTTTGTTTGTGACAGGCCTTGGAGGTCTACAACGTTTCCTAATGGTCGAGCCATTGATGTTTTCGTGTACGCCCAAAGTAATATATGCAGTTGTGACAAGAAATTTGCATGATATAGAGATAGCCAAACACTTCTTGTATTACTATAAATGTGTTGGCGATTCGGCCATTGCGATTACATAACCTTTTTACATATAACATTTTCTCAGCTGTTGAGCGTTCCAAGTTCTTGGAACTTCTTTGTTGTCAATGGTGCGTAGCTTATAGGCTCCTTTTCCGAGTACTGCATCTACGACATACGGCCCCTCCCACTTGGGAGCCAATTTTCTGGGTTTTTTAGCATTTGAGGCCTCGTTGTCTCTGAGGACGTATTCTCCCGGATTGAAGGTGCAGACTCGGACTTTGGAGTTGTAATACTTTTCCAGCTTCGTTTTGTACTTTGATTCATTTATTGCCGCCATTTCTCTCCTCTCTTCTAGGAGGTCAAGGTCGATCCTCCTCTCTTCTTCGTTGTTGATCAGGTTCATTGAGAGCATTCGTGGTGACGGCAATCCTATTTCTGCTGGTATTACTGCCTCGGACCCGTAAACTAGGCTAAACGGTGTTTCTCCGTTGCTTGTCTTGGGCATCGTCCTGTGGGCCCACAAGATGCTGGGCAGTTCGTCGACCCAACCTCTTCTTTTGTCTCCCAACCTTGCCTTGATTCCGTCGACAATACTCTTGTTGACGGCTTCAACTTGACCATTCCCCTGTGGGTGCGCTACCGAGGAGAAGGTGTGCTCAATGTGTAGTTCTTGAAACCACTGTTGAAGATTGTCTGCGGCAAAGTTCGTTCCGTTGTCGGTGATGATCCTGAGTGGTAATCTGAAACGGCATATGATTTGTTCCCATATAAATATTTTGACGACGGTGGCTGTGGTTGATGCAAGCGCCTTTGCCTCTACCCATTTTGTAAAATAGTCGACTGCGACTATTATGAATTTTACGACTCCTGGGGCTTCAGGAAAGGGACCAACCATATCTATTCCCCATTGTTGAAACGGCCACGCCGTTGTCACGGGTACTAGTTCGTTCTTGGGACGCATCGTCTTTGGGGCGTGTCTCTGACACCCGCTGCATTTCCTCAGAGCTTTCACCGCGTCTAAATGCATTCCTGGCCAGTAGTACCCGACATTCATCACTTTTGCTGCAACCATTCTCGGTCCGGCATGGATGCCGCAGATCCCTTCGTGCACTTCTCTGATCAAATAATTTGCGTCCTCTGGATCAACACATCTTAACAAAGGCCCGAGGTATGATTTTCGGTATAAAATTCCATCAGCCATCTGATAATGTTCTGCCTTGTACTGGATTTTTCTCGCTTCCGCTTTGTTCTCCGGGAGTATTCCAGATTGAAGGTACGCGATTATCGGAGTCATCCAAGACGTTGTTCCTACTTGAACAACGCTTACTTCTCTCAGTGGCACTGACGGGTTGCTTAAAACTTCTATGCGCACATCTTTCGCCAGGTGTTGGAAACTTGTAGAGGCGAGTTTACTCAGCGCGTCTGCTGGTTTATTCTCGCTTCTATTAATGTGGTGCACCTTGTAGGAATAGAAGGTTTGTAGCAACGTCTTTGCTTGATTTAGGTAGAGCGCCATTGTATCTCCCTTGGCTTCGTATTGCCCGTTGATTTGTCCGGCCACTAACATGGAGTCCACATGCGCTTCGATGTGTCTAACTCCCATTTTGATCACCAATCTTAAACCAGCAAGGAAAGCTTCGTACTCAGCTTCATTATTCGTGCTCTTGAAATCCAGACGTATGGCGTAGGTGAATTCATGTTTGTCAGGGCTCACCAGCCGAAGCCCTGCGCCTGCGCCATCTTCGTTAGACGCGCCGTCTGTGTATAACAACCACGGTTCTTCGACTTGCTGTCTTTCGGCTTTTTCCATTGCTTTACATTCCTGATCTTTGTCGTCAGGTACTTCTGTCATGAAGTCTGCTAGTACTTGGCCCTTGATTGCCGGTCTTGGCCTGAAAACCACATTATGGCCCCCGAGCTCTATCGCCCACTTTGCTAGTCTTCCTGAAATCTCTGGCCTTGCGAGGATGTTGCCAATATTGTAGTTTGTTAATACGTGAATGACGTGGTTGGCAAAGTACCGGCGCAGCCGTCTTGATGCATGGATCAATGCGAGTACTAGTTTCTCCATGATGGCATACCGGGTTTCTGGGTCGGTCAAGGTTCGTGACACATAGTAAACTGGAGTTTGGATACCTTGTCGATCGACAAGTAACACTGCTCCTACTGCTCTGTCGGAGGCTGACAAGTATAACACTAAAGGTTCTCCCTTGACCGGTGCAATTAATGTTGGTAACCTGATGAGGCAATCTTTCATCTCGCGGAATGCGTTCTCAGCTTCCGGAGTCCACTGAAATTGGCTCTTCTTCATGCAGTTGCGTAGTGTTTTGATAAATGGGAAGGATTTAGCGGCGTGATTGGCCAGGAAGCGGTTAAGTGCTGCCAACCGCCCTGCCAATTTTTGCATCTCCTTGATCGTCGAAGGTGAAGGCATGCGTTCGATTGCTTGTATCTTGTCAGGGTTCACTTTGAAACCATCTCTTGTGACGATGAAACCCAGGAATTTTCCCTCCTCCATGCCGAAAGAGCATTTCGCTGGGTTTAACTTGATACTTACTCCGCGCAATGTGTCGAACGTTTTTTGGATGTTCATCAGCATTGTATTCTCTTCTTTGCTCATAATGACTAGATCGTCCATATACACTTCGATGTACTTGCCGATAGCATCGTGGAAAGTTTCATTCATGAGCCTCTGATAAGTCGCGCCCGCATTCTTTAAACCGAAAGGCATCTTGGTGTAGCAGTATAGCCCTGTCGGTGTGCGGAACGCGGTTTTGTCTTCATCTTGCACAGCCATCTGTACCTGGTGGTACCCCTTGTAACAATCAAGAAAACATTTCCATCGGAATGTTGCTAGCGAATCAATCTTTTCATCAATGTCTGGTAAGGCGTAACAGTCGCGTGGACATGCCTTGTTCAGATCCTTGTAATCTACGCACATTCTCCAACTACCGTTGTTCTTTTGGACCATCACTGGGCTTGCTACCCATGTTTGGTATCTGACTTCTCTGATGATTCCCGCATTTAACAGCTCCATCACCTGCTCTTTCATAGTGTCGTGCTTTATGTCTCCCAAGTGGCGCTTGGCATGCACCACCAGTTTTGCTTCTTCTGAGACGTTTAGTAGATGTTCAGCTATGAGCCGTGGAACGCCTACCATGTCTGCCGGTGTCCAGGCGAACACATCCATGTTCTGGAACAAAAACTTTTTTAGCGCCGCGCGCGTTTGTCACACCCCGAATTTCCACGTGTCACCGGTGGGGGAGTATCGTGACGTGGTTGGCAACATAATAGTCAAACAACACAATATTTAAATGCACAGCGGAAGCAAAGTATAGATTTAATTCAACCAAACAATATTGTAATATTAAGTATCACAAGTAGTCGAATATAAATCCACAGGTAGATCAAAATAAATGGAAACAATGTTCAACAGTCTATGACATCCAAGCTTGCGAGACTTATTGTGGATGCTAGGAGAAAAGCCAGCCTATTACGCGTAGTACCTGCACTTAACCTTTTTGAGAAAATACGTCAGTTTACACTGGTAAATACAATCAACTGACTCATTTTAAAAAGAGTTTAAGAAAATGCATTTAAGGCACAAGGCACAAGGCACAAATAATATTTTATAACTTGGGATGCTTATTTAAATATATAAACTTGTAAAGGATTTACATGTTTCTTATGCGTTCAGTAGCCCGGATCGAGCCGGGTTAAAGATCAATAGACACACCACATTATGTATATGAGACACTGATAGGTGTACGCCTACACCTGTGTGCTAAGGTCGTGGCCATTTCGTAAAATGATGCCAGGGATATCCGGGACATGGTCATTAACCCCCCAAAGGCTTTAAGCAAACAAAACAATTTAAACGAGACATCTCAATACTTTAACCATCATACAATTAAAGATTCAATGCCCGACCAAGCGGTATTTTATATACCGTACCCCAAGCCCGTATAGGGAAAATAAGTTAAAAGTATTTACCTGAGCAAGTATAAATCAAAATCAGTGAGTGCAAGTATCTTTTACCGGTTCTCCTAATCTGGAACGAAGGTTTATAATAACCTATTAGAATCCTAACGGGTCTTTAGTTAAGCTTAAGCTTAGACCGGTTAGTTTTAAAGATACGGTTCGTACGCACGATTAAGCGAAGACCGGATAGAATGTGATTTAGACCCGACAAGTTTGAAGACTTGCTTAATATGGGTATATTATACACATTCTGGATTTTGAGATAAAACCGATAAGGTTTGACCCGTTTCGGCTAATTTATGTAAACTAGTTACATAAACCGAACCGAACGCGTATGAAGCGTAACGGGTAACCATGAGAGTCCTAAACAAGTTTCCTAAGTTAACATGCCTTAAATATGTTGTGATATCAGTATGATACTTTCCGTTATGCCCAAAACGAGTTTAATCTCATATTAAGCGCCGTAGGGGTATTTTGGTCATTTTAAAGATTATAAAAGGAATTAATTTATCTTCTGTGATCTGGGTCTGATTAAATCAGTAAAATGGTTTATTTTAACAGGTTATAACATTTGGTTATAAGTCTTATATGCCAAAATAGTTTTAAACCCTAACTATGCGTATAATACGCGTATAAAGCCGTTTTAAGCGACGTACGGTTTAAAATAGGATTCTGAGTTTCCTGATCAGTTAAACAGGTTCAAAACACTCTATTTAATATTTAAAATCAGTAGCAATTGGATTGGCATCAAAAGGATTTGTAAAACCCATTTTATGGCCGAAAAGGGTATATTCGGTATTTACCGAATTAAGGCGATAATCCTAGCTTATGATCAGTTTAAAAATAATTAAAAATCTTCAAAAATCCCAAAATATTATATTACATCAGTGGGTAAAAGGTTTGGTGTCGAAAATTGGGTTTAGATAGGTTTTACGCTAATGACGTCATTTAATTACTAAGAATCGCTATAATTACGTCATTAAGCATAACTCCTAATCTAGACCTCCGATTGATGTGAAAATTTACAGACATGTTTAATAATCAGTAACTAAGATTATTGTACTTTCACATTTCCAAAATTCTTGTTTTATGGTCATAAGGGCATTTCGGTCAATATTTAGGCGATTAACGGAAACGTCGGACAATTAGGGATTTATGTGGTATAAACGCAGAGGGTTATACACACATGTAACTAGGTCCTAATGGAACTTTAAGGCATGTCTAAACCTATCAAAACCGGGTCAGAACTGAGGTCAAAGCAAAAGTCAAACTTTTGCGTCTTTCGGTTCCGAATCGGTTCAAAACAGAAAGTTGTCGAATCAAACAAGCGTAGACAAGTTTTTATACTTATTATCAGTTTATAAGAATGATAAAATAGGTGATACGCCTTTTACACCGTTAATCATGCGTTAAATTGAAAATACCATTTCTGTTGACTTTTTCGGACAACGTTTGACTCGACAAACGACCTAGTTAGGATTGGAATCAGTGGGTGCCCTTTTAAGGGTTTAAAGCCCACATGATTACCAACTTATAACAACTTTCAATTCGACAAAACCCTGGACCGTTTGTGTTTTATCGTTAAGTCAAACCGTAGTTACGACGGTTTGATTTCTAGGCTATAAACTAAGCATAACTGAAATAGAGAAGATTAAGCATACTTACACAAGTCTAATGATCGATTTAGGATGCTTGAGAATGGTCCTTATGCTCCAGAAACGTTCAGATGATGAATGGGAATGGATGAACACAAAGTTGTCAAAATGAGGCCTTATCTAGTTATTGTAATCACCTTAGATTGTTGACACATAATGCTATAAATGATCTTGGATCCTTACATGTGCCCTATAATGTCTAAAAACCAGTATAGCAAGCCCATGGTATGCCAAAATGGCAATTGAAGTCGGTTACACAGCTTAACAGGCAGCTGCCTGTTTTTTCTGCAACTGGTAGTCGGACGCGGCCCGCCTACGGTTTTGGTAATCCTGATGCGGGCCGCTTGGGCCTCCGGATCAGGTAAACATGTTTTCTTTTATTGCATATTTGGTCCTTGGTCCCCCGAAAGGTCGTTTTCACTACAATTCTTGCATTATGAGGCTTCAATGTTGACATATGGGGGCTTTAGGGCTTATACCATCTTTGTTAAGTCCTCGGGTAACTTTGTGATCACCCGAAAAGCCCTAAATTTCAATGTTAACGATTCTAACCCTCACACACGAATTTTATCACAACTTTCTCATACGGTAACGAAACTTGGTGAAATTTTTATGGTACATTCTAGTGAGCATATTTAATCGTTACAAGGCTTCGGGTTTGCTAAAAGGTCACTCAGAGGTATAACTTAAACATGTTGACACATTTAACCCCTGTAGTTTGTAATCTCTCACTTTCTTTCACAATTCGCTTCGTATGATCCATGATCCATTCGTTTAAGGTTATAAACATCATGTAGGGTTATTGTAAAGTATATTTATTCATTGTTGACACTTTGAACCCTTATATTCACATAGTTTCTATGTTTGTCAACTTTAGTCCTTCAAGAACGTTCTTTCACACGTTCAAACGTTGTGACACGTGTCAAGACATTATTGGACGTAAATTTTCGAGGTGTTACAGCGTTAGATCGGACATTGCAGGTCCTAAGGTTACTGTCTGTTCGGGGTATGCGCTGTTTAACACCCATTTTTCTGCCTCCTGGCGTGGTGCTGGTTTACTTGCCTTTGCGGGTCTGAGTTCATCTGTTACTAAGACTTCCTTGCTTGCGTATATTATTGCCACCCTCGTTTCTGTTGGGAATCCCACTGCTGAGTGTGGGCCAGAGCAGATCATGCTGAAGTCACCTTGGGATTCTCTTCCCAGCAGAATGTCATGCCTTGAATGCGCGGGTAGCACCATGAATGTAACATCTTCCGTTCTTGAATTCCTTCCATCCGAGAGTAACACCGGGAACGATATTTGTCCAAGGGGAAAGACGGCTTCATTGCAGAAACCAGTGAGTGGGTAATCAACTGGTTCTAAGCGCGCCTTATCCTCCAGATCGAATTGATTGAAACATTGTTCATATATGATATCCACGGTGCTCCCTGGATCGATGAAAATGTAATCGGTTTGGTAGTGCCCGATCACGTCCGAGATGACTATGGGTCTTCTTTCTCTTGGGCCTCCTCTTACGATAGGAAAAACAACCTGCCTTTCACGCCACGAGTCGTCTTGTGTGCGTTTGTTGTAGTTTTTCTTTGGCCTTCGCTGACCTCCCTGAATCATGTGGGTCTCCAATTTCCGGAGCTTTTTGTTATCTGGCCCTTCTTCCCTTCTCTGTATTTGGCGGTAGTCGCGCTTTCCGCCCTTTACCAGGTGAGTGAGTTTTCCATCTCTTAAGGCCCTTTCTATTTCTTGCTTTAAACTAAAGCAATCGTCAGATAGGTGACCCGTGTCTTTGTGAAACTCGCAGAAAAGATTGGGATCTTGACCCCTCTTGTTTCGCATTTGTAGGGGTGGTTTGAACTGGTGGTTCTCAGTTGCCAAGACTTCTGAAGGAGTTTTCGTTAGGAGTGTCCATTGTTTCTCCCTGTTTTCTCTTTTCACCTCTTTCCGGTGAGCTATCTGATTGATTGTGTGGCGCGCATCCTCCCTTGCTGGGCTTCTTTCTCTGTGACCGGATGTTTTCCATGGTTGGCTTCTGCCTTTCTTGTTATGCCGGTCGTTGTGATTGTATCCGCGCTGACGGTTGTCATCACCGGTCAACTGTCTATCAGACTGCGCAATGGTTTTTGCTGCTTCAATGAAGGTTTCCCAATCTTTGGGTCCTCCGTCTCTTCCCTTTACACGTTTGATTAGATCATCGCACTTTACTGCCCTCATGAAGTGTGCGCGCATCATCTTTTCGCCTACGTCTCCTATTTCCAGACATTCTTTGTTGTACCTAGTGATGAAGTCTTCCACACTCTCGTGGTCTCTGCGCCATATGTTTAAACAATCAGCTGGGTCTCTGGTGTGTCTTCGTTGCTGAGAGAAGTGTGCAAGGAACTTCTCTCGGAAATCGACCCATGATTTGATTTTTCCTGCTGGCAGGCTATCAAACCAGACGCGCGCTGCGCCGACGAAGGTTTGAGCGAAGAGATGACACCAAGTTGGTAAATTCCATCCGCCTGTTGCTCCAGCACCGTTAAAAACTTAAAGGTGATCGTCTGGGTCTGTCAACCCGTTGTATTTGCCCACGTTGTGTGGCAATTTCGTTTTATCGATAGCAGCCATGGCGATCTCTCGAATGAATTTTGAATTCTCAGCCATGTCGTCTGGACGATAGCTCAAAGTGTAATCGTGCTCTGCTTTTGGGTTATAACCTGCGCGCTTGCGAGGTTTGTATGCTTCATGCTCTGGTGGCAACCTGCTGAACACTGTGCTTTCTTTGTATGTCTCTTCGTCATCTTCAAGTTCATCGTTTATGTTGCGCGGACCTAAACGACTTTATATTGGCTTCTTTGGTTGGTGAGAGTACTGCACGTAGTTGCTTTCCGTTTCGCCGTAAGTGTCACGCGTGTCGTGCGCGCTTGGCCTTCTGATGTGTGGTGGAGGTACTGATTCAGGGCGTAAATTGAATGCATTGGTCTGTTGAGGCATGGGAGCGCTCAAAGGCCTTTGCAGTGGGGTGACAAATGCGGACTGGTTGGCTTGTGCTTGAAGCAGAGCTTGATGCGCACTGAGCTGTGTGTAAACAAGGTTTATAGACGCCACTTGTTCGGCATACCAGGAAGCCAGAGTTTTTCCTTCGGGTAGCCCTAGTAGTGCAGAGAAGTTCAGTTGTGTTTGGTCCGATGGAGCTGAGGGGCTAGCTCCATGGCTCTGTGTTTGCACTGGTGGAGGTGTTTGTTGGACTACCTCCGACGGAGGTTGGAAAGTGGCTCCGTTTGTAGTTTGGGTGATGATCCTAGGTGGAGTTTGGAAAGTAGCACCAGTTGTGTTTTGGGTAACAACCCTGGATGCACTCCCAAAGATACTAGGAAAATCATTGTTCATCGGCCCTTCTTGGATAATTTCGTTCCTTTGGCCCCTTTGGACGTGTGCATTGTCCGAAACGAGTTCAAAAGAAGAAACGTCTCCATCTACCGTGTGAGAAGGGTTTTGTTCAGCCATTTTGACGAGTGTTTTTCGAAAAGAAAAGAGATGAGAGTGGTTTTTGCTAAAAGCGGATGGCGCCAATGATGAAACACAGGTTAACACCAGGGTTAATCTGTGGGGTTATTTCTTATGTGGGTTCAATCTCCTTTCTTACTCGTGGAAATGACTTGGATCCTGCAAAACAACAACACCGTTAGTCTCGTTAAGAGGGGAATATGGGGGTTTCCCTCTTAACCAGGCTCCGGCGTGAGAATAAGTACTGTTCTCAGGAGGAATAAGCAGTGTGTGTTAAGTGTGTGGGTATAGAGAGCAAGATGATGCAACCTGGATTATGAAGGGTCCTATTTATAGCCGGAGGGTGAGAGAGGGAGGAGCAGTGGTGCCAGCTGTGGTTGCGCGCCAGCTGTCCGACCAAGGGGAATATCCTCTTGGTCTCCTCTGCTGTGGTCGGTGTAGTGGTACACGTGGCGCGCTTACATTTGCCTATTTTGGAGACGTCGTACTGGTGCTGTCGGACTGCTCCTTGATTCGTTGCAGGCCTACCTGGCGCCTGATGACTGGTGACACGTGTTGTCCTTTATGTCGGATGGAGCATCTTTGCTGCCACCTAGATATTTTCCAGAAGCTTCTAGAAGCTTCTGGATGATCTCGTTGATGTCAGCGCCACATAGGATGGAAAAGTGGTGTGGTCCTTGCCATGTGGGCAAGGAATTGGGACCATACCTCTTCACAACTTTACAAAAATAGGCGTGAAACCCACAATTTGGTAAACGACTCTCATTCTACCTTAAACTATTTTTGCACGAAATTTCACCATTAAGCTAGGAGTGAAATCCACAACTTAATGGTAATTTCCATTTCAACTCTAGTGGACCCTTGTCATAGTGTCGAAATTTTATTCTGACCCGACAAGTACCAACCACATTTAGGGTACGAAATCGTCAAGTTAGGGGTGAAACCCGCACCTCGTCGATTAAGTCCCATTCCTCGATTTTCAATCTCGCCAAAGTCCCGATTGTTTCAATCAATTAGAGATGTGTTGTAACCGGAAGGGTAAGATACCGTTAATCGCTTCTCGACGAGAGTATCTTACCTATAGGCCAAAGCACGTTTTCTCTAATTCGAAAGATTTGGAATAGTCGACGTTTCTCTACCCGAAACAATCCTATGTTTTATTGAGCCTCTCTTTTATGTATCTCAATTTATATGTGATTTTATACTTGAATGTTCATTCTTTTCAAATTTTGGTTTACTCATTTCGCACGTTGATCGCAATCATAAACAATAATAATCCCTCGTGAACAAACTAAATTTACAATGCTTTCATTTATTCATGCTATGCTACGTGGAACTCATGACTATGCTATATGAGACGTCTAAACTCTTTATGTTATGTGAATCAATTTGAACCTTTTATGCTATGTGACACTTTATGCTATGTGAATCAATTTATGCAAACAATTTTCTTAAACAAACATTATGATCAAGTCTCACCTATTCGTTCTTTTGAATCTTAGATGTCTTCTCGTCACTCCAACTCGACTAAGAAGTCAAAGTCCAGTGCTACGAAGAAGATGATAGCTTTCATGGCCGATCAATTTGCGCGCGTCGTTCCAAAGGTCATCACCGAGATTCGAGCCTCCGAAACACCTCACTCTTCCGTCGACTCTAAGGTTGAAATACGCAAGCCCGCCTCGTTCAACTTCAAGCATTTTTCGTCGTGCAATCCCAAGCCATTCACTGGCAATGATGGGGTGACCGCCATGCTCGAGTGGTTTGATAGCATAGAGGTCACGTTCATCAACAGCGATTGCCCCGATGAGCTCAAAACGCGTAGTGCGACTGGGTTATTCCAAGCCCGAGCTCTCGAATGGTGGACGAACGAAAGGAACATTCGTTCGAACGAACTGGCATATGCGTTGGCATGGGAAGAAGTTAAGGCCCTGATGATGGATGAGTTTTGCCCTCCGCATGAGCAACAAAAGCTAGAGGAAGAATTTTCGGCGCTTAAGCAAGTGGGAGATGAGAACCTAGCCTATACCACCCGTTTCAAACAACTTAGCTTCATTGTTCCTCACCTTGTTATGACCCCCGATCGTAAGATAAGGAAGTATATCAATGGATTACCCTCTGCTATGCGCGATACGATCGAGGCAGCCAAACTCGACAATATCGAAGCTGTTTATCGTTTGGCCGCTTCCCTGAACAACAACCGTGTACGCGATAAGCAAGCCGCAAACCCCGCTTCATTCAAGCCAGCTAACCAAATTACCCAACAGTCGAGTAGCAATAGGGGGAAGAAGCGAAAGCAATCGGACCCTGTTTGCATTGCGATTGTGCCACCCGTTAACCCAAATCCTGTTGCTCCTGATAACACCCAAAAGTCGTACACTGGGATTCACCCCAAGTGCGCCACTTGTAATTACCATCATCCCGCCAATGCCAGGTGTCGTCGTTGTGGCAATTGCAACCGTTATGGACATGACACCGCCTTTTGCCGCAATTATCAACAGCAAGCACGACAAGCTCAGCAAGCACAACAAGCTCCACCCGCTCCTCAAAACGCAAGACCCGCTAGAGCTTGTTTCAAATGTGGGGACGTCAACCATCTTCGTCCTCAATGCCCACTATGGAATCAAGAGCAGCAACAACCTCCTCATGGACACGCTTTCAATCTGAACGCAAATCAAGCGCGCAACGACAATGATGTCGTTAACGGTACGTTCCTTGTTAACCATCTTTATGCTTCGATACTGTTTGATACTGGTGCGGACAAAAGCTTTGTGTCCCTAGAATTCGAATCGTTGTTAAATTGCACGCGCTCTAAGCTACCTAAGTCGTTTTCCGTTGAAGTCGCAAATGACAAGTCCATCTTAGTCAATTCCGTTCTTCGTGATTGTCGTCTTACTCTTAACGAACACGTTTTCCCTATCGACCTCATACCCATGCAACTGGGTAGTTTCGACGTCATCATAGGCATGGATTGGCTTCAAAGGAACCATGCTGAAATCGCTTGTCACGAGAAATACGTTCATTTACCCCTTCCATCTGGTGATGTTTTGCACGTCTATGGAGACCGACCTTCAAAGGGACTGAAGTTGATGTCCTGCACACAAGCGAACAAATACTTACGCAAACAGTACTTTGCCTTTTTAGCCCACGTTGTGGAAGAAAAGGGCAAGGGAAAGAGTATAAGTGATGTTCCAGTGGTGTGCGACGTCCCTGACGTCTTTCCTGAAGAATTGCCTGGTCCTCCTCCACCTCGATCTGTTGACTTTCGTATTGACCTCGTACCTGGTGCGACTCCTATTGCCAAAGCTCCCTATCGTCTTGCACCGTCTGAAATGCAAGAGTTATCTACGCAGCTTCAAGAACTCCTCGATAAGGGTTTCATTCGTCCAAGTACCTCACCTTGGGGTGCTCCTGTGCTCTTCGTAAAAAAGAAGGATGACTCTTTCCGCATGTGCATCGACTATCGTGAGCTTAACAAACTCACCGTAAAAAATCGTTACCCTCTTCCACGCATCGACGATCTCTTTGATCAACTTCAAGGCGCTACCTGTTTCTCCAAGATCGATCTTCGTTATGGTTATCACCAACTTCATGTTCTCGATGAAGACATCCCCAAAACCGCTTTTCGCACTCGCTATGGGCACTACGAGTTCGTGGTTATGCCTTTTGGCTTGACCAACGCACCCGCTGTGTTCATGGATCTTATGAATCGTGTTTGTAAGCCCTACTTGGACCGCTTTGTGATCGTCTTCATTGATGATATTCTCATTTATTCTAAATCTCAAGCCGATCATGAACGTCATCTTCGTCTTATACTCGAGCTCTTACGTATTGAACGCTTATACGCTAAGTTCTCCAAATGCGAGTTTTGGATTAAAGAAGTCCAATTCCTTGGACACACGTTGATCCCTCCAAAATCGAAGCAGTGAAGAATTGGACCGCGCCTAAATCACCTTCTGAAATCCGTTCCTTCTTAGGATTGGCAGGTTATTACCGCCAATTCATCTCGAACTTTTCAAAAATCGCCATTCCTCTCACTTCGTTGACTAAAAAAGAGAAACCTTTTGTTTGGGGTCCTGAGCAAGAGGAATCCTTTCGGACTCTCAAAGACTTGCTTTGCAACGCTCCTATTCTCGCTCTCCCTAATGGGAATGATGATTTCGTGGTGTATTGCGATGCCTCAAATCGTGGTCTTGGTTGTGTTCTCATGCAACGAGACAAAGTCATCGCTTATGCCTCTCGCCAACTCAAAATACATGAGAAAAATTATACTACCCACGACCTCGAGCTTGGCGCAGTTGTTTTTGCGTTAAAGATTTGGCGACACTACCTATACGGTACAAAGTGTGTGGTTTTCACTGACCATAAGAGCCTGCAACACATCTTTGACCAGAAAGAGCTTAATATACGTCAGCGACGTTGGGTGGAATTACTTAACGACTATGATTGCGAGATTCGCTACCACCTGGGTAAAGCGAATGTTGTGGCCGATGCACTCAGTCGTAAGGCTCATGTAGATTACATTCATTGTTTTCACATCTCGAGCGATCTTCATAATTGCATTCGTGAAGCGCAATATTCGTCTATCAACGAAGGTTCCATGCCTGTAGAAATACGTGGAGCTTCCGAAGACCTACTCTCTTCAAAATCTGACGGCCTACTCTACTGTCGTGATCGCATCTGGGTACCAGATCACGACAATCTTCGTGATCTCATTATGAACGAGGCACACAAATCCAAGTACTCAATTCATACTGGTGCTGACAAGATGTACCATAACCTACGTACATCCTATTGGTGGCCCGGTATGAAGAGAGACATTGCCGTGTACGTTTCTAAGTGTCTTACCTGTTCGAAAGTCAAAGCCGAGCATCAACGACCTTCTGGTCTACTCGAACAACCTGAAATCCCCGTTTGGAAATGGGATAGCATTGCGATGGACTTCATAACCAAACTTCCCCGAACGCCTTCTGGTCACGATAGCATTTGGGTGATTATCGATCGTTTGACCAAGTCCGCTCAATTCATTCCTATTCGTGAAGATTTCAAGGTTGAACGACTTGCTCGCATCTATACCGATGAAGTCATAAGCCATCATGGTATTCCTCTCGACATCATTTCTGATCGCGATGGTCGATTTACTTCGCGTCTCTGGCAAACTTTTCAGTCCGCTATGGGTACTCATTTGAATCTCAGTATGGCTTTTCATCCTCAAACGGATGGACAGACTGAACGCACTATCCAAACCCTAGAGGACATGCTCCGTTCTTGTGTCATCGACTTTGGTGGTAGTTGGGATGTGCATTTACCTTTGGTCGAGTTCTCGTACAACAATAGCTACCACACCAGTATTAAAATGGCTCCATTCGAGGCATTGTATGGTCGCAAATGCCGATCTCCTTTAAACTGGCACGAGATTGGAGATAAACATTTTACTGGCCCTGAGATTATACAAGAAGCGACAGATAAGGTTCACCAAATCCGTGATAATCTACTCAAGGCTCGAAATCGTCAAAAGGTCTATGCTGATAAGGGACGCAAACCGATGGAATTCAACGTTGGGGATCACGTTCTACTCAAAGTGTCTCCTTGGAAGGGAGTGGTTCGTTTTGGTAAAAAGGGAAAGCTTGCCCCTCACTATGTTGGTCCTTTCAAGATACTCGAAAGGATTGGTAAGGTGGCTTATCAACTCGATTTACCTCAAGAGCTCAACAACGTTCATCCGACGTTTCATGTCTCCAATCTAAAGAAATGTCTCGCTGATGAAGGACTTCAAGTCCCTCTCGAAGATCTCCAAATAAACGACACTTTTCATTTTGTGGAGAAACCCGTCGAAATCATGGATCAAGGGGTCAAGTTATTGAGGCGCAGTAAAATTCCTATCGTCAAAGTTCGATGGGAAGGTAAACGTGGCGCTGAATTCACTTGGGAACTCAAGAGCGATATGAAGAAGAAGTACCCTCATCTTTTCCCTACGTCTTCCTAAAATTCGGGACGAAATTTCCTAAAGGAGGGGAGACTGTAACGCCCGGCTCTTTTGTGCTTTCCATTTATAGAAAGTTTTGTTCGTATTTCTATTTTTGGAAACCTTGTATTCTTGCAATCGTTCTTTCTTTGTAATCATTGTAAAACCGAGACTTGGATCATTAATGAAACTCGTATTTTGTTATACACACTTTATATATGCTCGTACACTTGAACTGGTGGAACAATTGTTGATTATTCGATATCCTTGGAAACTAAGTGCTAAACTTGAAATTATTTAAACTCGTGATATATAAATATTCCATTCATGATTGAGCATTTGAATTGAGAAACAATTTGGTATTTATTCGGGATGTTCGCGAACTTATGTTAAAGAAATAAACACGTGACATTTATATTTTATGCGAAACTTATGCTTAGTCATATTCAATTTACACTTGGGCATACTTTAGAACAAGTTACATATGCCTAGGAACACTAATTAAATCATAAAACCCGTATTAGGTGACATTGGAACAAGTTACAAATTGAAACAACATAAAATAAAAAATTTTGTGCTTCTGGTCCAGGCTTACGGACCGTAAGCCTCTACCCTTACGGTCCGTAAGGGTTGTCTGGGCGGACAGAAAACACAGCAGCCGCGAAAATGCACGAAATCCCAACATCCAACCTCACCCAATCAGCTCTAATCCACCTCTAATCACCTCCAATCATCCCTAACCTCTTCCCCTATAAATACAACCCTTCTCCAAGCCATTTTACACTTTCACAACTCTCTAATCTTCTCTAAATCACTCTCAAATCCCTTGCAATTCAGGATTTTGGCAGATTCATACTCTTGCACTAAAGTGAGTGTAACTTGCTCATTTCTCAACCAAATCACTTGGTTCTTCTTCCTACTTCTTTGGATAATCATAGGGTTTGATTCCTTGATCTCTCCTTGGAGAAATCAGACCTGGAATTGCCCTAAAAATGTCCATAAACTTTCTGTTATGTTTTAAACTCTTTCAAAACTTGTTTAAACTTATCAAACTTGAGTTTTCTCATCTCAAACCCATGTCCTAATGCTCATAATCAAATGAATGATTAGTTGGGCTTAAAAACAAGGTTGAGACACTTAAAATCAGAGGATTAAACCTCATAAACCTTCTGTTTTGTTAGGGTATTTAACCCACAAATCATGTCAAGCTTAGATCTTGATGAATGAGTGATTATGGAACAACTTGGGTTGTCCTACATACAATCCTCACATGATTTGATGATTTCTCTTAGCTTAGTTCATTTACATACTTGTATTAATCATAGTTCTTGACCCTCTTTGGTTGTTTTTACATCAAGTGAAGTGGTGAACATTCAAGGGGTTCCTAAACGGAAGCTTGTTCTTCCTACCCCATACATGACTTCCATGATAACTCGAGGTGCCTAAATGAAGATCCTAATCTTCTACCTCCTACATGAATTATTGGACTAAATATTATGTAACCTAGATATATATATATACTCATTCGAACCTTTAATGTTGAACTTGTGTTTATATGTTAAAGTAGTAGAATATCATCTAAGACTTTAAAACCTTGATATGATTCTAATGGGTGTACTACCCATGAAATACAATATAACCATAGTGGTTACATAGTGTCATATAAGTGTTATAAGTTAAAGATGGTTATTTTAAATATCATACTTTATGTTATGTTAAACTCCAAATTTATAATCTTCCGTTAAACGTCAAACTCACACACCTATGTTTCCTCGTGTAGAAGGACTAGGTGCTCCAAACTAATCCATCCACAAACTCACTTGCGGGATTTCAAGTAGGAAAGCTTGCAACCACCGTGAGTATACTCGATCCCTTTTTCCCCTTTACACTTTGGGATGCAACATGTATAACTATGCAAACAACTTTTAAACTCAATTAAACTTACTCTATCCATGATTAAACATGAAACTAATGTGACTTACTTGTTATTCTCGTATGCTATGTGAACGATTTGGAACGTTATATGCTCATTAACTTTGCTCGCCCACCTTAACAATTATAGCGCTATAGGATTAACGCCCCGCCCGTTATTCCTTTGGGTATTTGTTAAGTTAAACATTACCACCCCGCTAAACTTTTGGGATTAGGCTCTTTTATGCGTTGTATTCTCGGGTTTGATCATATTGTACGCCAAAATTGCATACTAGTAATCACATATTATGAATCATGTTGGACTTGAGTTTTATTCTATTATGCTATGTAGTTAAACTTGTATAATCGCCTTTGCTTTTGCATTGAAACTCTATTTTAATACATGTTGCAGGTTGATTAATGAAGTATGGATGAATGATGAAACAAGTGTAGGGTGGACTAGATACACACCTTTAATTCATTTATCTTTTGATGTCATGTTGAAATTTGAACAATGTTGTTATTTCCATTTTAAATGTTGTATGACAATTTAGCACTTGCAATAAAATTTGAATTTAATTGAATATTGTCACATAGTGTTATGAAGTCTCTAGCAATCTATACACACTTCGTCTCATCCCGATGTTTCCGCCATCGGTTGGGGTGTGACACCCCCTGCCACCGCGGCGGTTCCAGGACATTAGAGCAATTGTTAAACACCTACACATATAGAAGGGCTAAAATTTGAAATTAGACACCTGTAATTTTCTATTACTTGGTGCGTTATATACAACTATTCCAATTTCCAACAAATCGTTTATAAGAATCACCCTCTTATTAAACGAAAATTCGTGATAGCCGGTGTTTTCAAAATTGAACTAGTCAGTACGGGGACCAAACACATAATAACATCTATTTTAGTTGATCGGACCACATTTTTTTATTTTATTCTGGTTTTGTCTCCAAAATCTTATTTACTGATTTATTTAGTATTTCATACTTCACATTTTGTTTATTTAAAGCTTTGAAATATATATTTATCTTAAATCTATACAAAAAGATAAAGTATTTTCATATATTGTTTTCATTTAGTTACATACTAGGTTATAACCCCGTGTATTACACGGGTTAAGTAAATAAAAAATCAAATAGCTAAAAACGAAGATTTAACAATGATGATACGATATTTTTAAGACGTTTTTCTGATATCCAAACAAAATTTTGTGTCATTTATGATCAAAACTTGTGATGTTTGTCAAGTTTATAAATATGAAAGCATTTGAACCATCGACTAGAAGACAAACTGTATCATCGACTTTCTCACGAGTTTTAACAGTCATGTGAACATATATTTAATAGCCCAAGTTTTATTTACATAGTAGTGGTCTTAATTTAATAGTTCTAAAAAAATGTTGAAATGTCCAGATTATGCATATAGCAATTAGCCAATTAGATAAACTTATAGGTACAAATTAATATTTAAATTAATTAGATAAGTATAAATTATCGGTAATTATTAAACTATATAACTTTAAAATTTAAATATCTGAACGAAAGTTGCATCTTTAAAGAATAGGTGTTTTTGGATAAATTTATTAGTATGATAAATGTAGTTATTATTCTTCTTGCATTTTAAATAGTTGTCTATATTTTATTAATTTGAAATACAAAGTCATATTTTCTGCTCATTTCAAGAAAGAGTTCTTGAGGTTTTTTTTTTTTTTTTTTTTTTTTATACTTTTATCCTTTAACTTTTAACATTTCTTATACATTTAGTAGTACTTACTTTCAAACGTCTTATAACTTATTTTTTAAATCAAATTCCATCTCTTTTCAATATCTAGGTATAGTTTATTATTATTTAACCACATGTGTTATTATGAGAGCAAAAAAACATACAAGTATGATGAATTTTTTTTATTCGTATTATATATGATTAAAGTCAGATATTTTATGGAACTTTATTCGTATCCATAATTTCTTAAATATTTGAAATATATATTAAATTTAATAATTTAAATTAAATAATAATTATCTATAATTAAGGATGGTCTAGAATAATGACAAGTGTCCCTCCATTGGTTTCTTTTATTATATAGTATAGATTTCATCTGGTTTTTAAAATTGGTTCAGTAGATCTGACCGGTCCGACAAGTAAATAGGCAAGAAGGTCAGTTCAACGGACCGCGGTTATAAGAGCGTTGATGATAACCATTAAAAATCGCTTCATCGGGTTATTAATTTAACCCGGGCAACATCAAAACTTGAAAAGTGAAAACTGTTTGGGTTTTACATGACCAATGTAGATGGGAAAATGAATTAGTGTCGCAATCAGCATTTGTTTTAACAAATTCAACATGTCATTCTGGCCTATTTAATAAATCAAAATTGTTCTCATTTAGTCAATTTTCTGTAACTTCCTATCAATTAATTTTAAATGCGGTCCCAACCGAGCCATTTGTTCCAAATTCATGCCGAAAGCAACATTTTTAGTATCGACCTTTGATACTTCTAAAAGTCCATGTTGACATATGAAGAAAAATACTAAAAATAGCACATAGTGAACTTGATCAATATTTTAATAAGCACTTTATATTCGAATTTAAGAATTAAGTCAAAGGTTATTGTTTATTTATTAACCAAAGAATTATTAACAAACCCATACTTAATTTCCCATGAAACATTCTAATTTAATTCTTAATTCAGTGAACCAAACGACCCCTTAGACGTGTAGAGATAGTTAATTAGATGTACTGTCTGTCTGTCTGTCTGTCTGACACCACTTGATTTATTTTGGAACATGTGATTTACCTCTTATGTTGATCAATGGACCGGTCACTAGTCAGTGCGAGACACCTAGTAGTGACGTAACCATTTTTTATATGTAAATGTCTGTCACGCCCTTTCTTCTTTCTCATACTAAATCATTATGACTGTTTGTAACACTTTCTTTTTCTCTCGTATTAAACCAACAAAATACAATGTAAAAATATACCTTGTGATTCATACAATCATCTAGTAAAAATTAGGATTGAACACGATAGTAATCTACAAAGCTAAATTACATGACTTATATATGATATGTTGATCAAATGTTTTCATTCTTCGAACAAACTTGAAAAACCCAAAAAGTGATTCGAAAAAAAAAAATTGTATTCAGGGTTTAAGTACTCGAATCAGCTCCTTATCCGAATCAAATTCGAATTTGTTAATCTCAAACTGACCCGACCCGATTCTTCAAACTCAAATTTATTTCCAAAATGCAAACCCAAATAACCGGAACCAAGACCGATAATGTAAATACACTAAGGCTATATGGTGTGATTTAAAGCCCCCCATGCTAGTTAAAGCGTCACTCAATGTGGCGTAGGTAGTGAGACTTTAACTAACCCATTCATTAACTAGCATTGTTCGGTTTTACGTGGTTTAACTAAATGTTTAAAAAACAAAGACTCAAGGGTGACCCCCATAAAAAGGAAATATGATTAATGCCGGTCAAGGGCTTGTCGGAGGTGATGAGGCGCCCCTTTTGGCTTGAGTGGGGCGGTGTTAGTGGGCTTTAAAAGATGATGTGGAGGTGGGTGTGAGTTGCCACCGCATAGCCTAATAATTTTAAACTGCTCAGACATGTGTTTTTACCAAGTGAGATAGAATGCAAACTTGAATAACCCGAACCCGATTCGACAAACATATATCTCGATAATTTAAACATATAGTATTAGTCAAGTGTAAATCACAAGCCTTGTCGGGCAAAGCATTTTCAACCTGATGTTAGTTTGCGTGCCGCCCTCGGTATTTCCATAAGGCTAGAGGGTGTGGGATGGAGCCCTTGGGCCTTATAAAGGACACCTAGGCGCCACCTAGGCGCCACATCAGCCAAAGGGCTTTATAACCCCCCCACTTAATTTGCTGGGTGTGGGATGGAGCCCCGTCATCATTACCTAATTATTTTTTATTTTTACATTTTACTTTTTTAAATTAAAAGACCATTTTATATAACTAGAAAATTAAAAAAAAAACATAATTTCATCCTAAAAAAATAAAAAACATCACAAAGTCATTAAAAAAAATAAGAAGGTACTAGAAAAAAAAAAATGTCATAATTTAAATAAAAACCATACAATGCCAGAGTTTAAAAAAAAGTCACTCGTCGTCTTCGTCGTCTCCTCCTTGTTCACGATAAAACCATAGGTGCTCGGTCAGATCGGCTCGAAGGTTATGGTGTGTGTTCCTGTCTCGTACCTTCGATCGGATAGCTTCTTTTTCAGCGTATGTTAGTATTGGGTTCATCGGTTGGATACTTTCATCATAACTTTCTCCACAAAACGCTCTACCATAATCCTCCAATATCATGTTATGCAAAATGATGCACGTATACATGACGTTTCTCATTTTTCTTTTTTCAAGTATCCTCGACGGCTGGGCGATGATAGACCATCTCTTTTTTAAGACACCGAAAGCCCGCTCGATATCTTTTCTTGCTGACTCTTGTTTTTTCTTGAAATACAATCTTTTTTCATCATCTGGACACGAAAGAGTTTTTACCAACGTCGCCCACTCGGGATAAATACCGTCTGTGAGATAGTACCCATACTTATACTCCACGTCGTTTGCATAGAATGAAGTATTTGGTGCAACACCGTCTATGACATCGTCGAAAAGATTCGAGGACATTAAAACAGCGATGTCATTGTTCGCACCGGCCATGCCAAAGTACGCATGCCAAATCCATAAATCTTGAGAAGTGACCGCTTGTAATATTAGGGTGGGACCATCGTGGTCACCACGATGATGTTGCCCTTTCCAGCCGGTTGGACATGATGCCCAATCCCAGTGCGTGCAATCAAGACTCCCCAACATCCCAGGAAAACCGTGTATGCGCTGATGGGCCTCGTATAGAAGTGGAACGTCCGCGGCGGGTTGGCATCCGCAAGTAGCGTCTCCCGTACAGAGAGATAACACCTACAAAAGTAATAGTGTTAAAAAAATTATAATAATATGTAAATAAAAATAATAACCTTAGATAAATAATAGTGTTAAAAAAATTACCTTCACAGAAATTTTCAAGAGAGTCACGACACATTCTTGCCGACATCCTTAAATATTCATCCCACGCATCACTCGCTGTGCCATACGCTAGTTGCCTGATTGCTGCTGTACACTTTTGTATTCCAGAGAAACCAACTTTGTGACTTGCACTTTCTCTTTGCGTGAAAAAAGGGAACTCGCCCGCAAGATCACTAGAAATTTTAACGAAAGACGACGGCTCATACGAAAACCTACGCCTAAACTGGCCATCATCGGTACAACGGATTTTCACAAAAATAATCGTGCACTAGACGTTCATGAGCACCTAACCGATCCCGTTCAAGAGGCGGTTGCCTGATACGCGACGTAGAGGATTGGACTTCTTCTTGCAAATTATTAATCACCTCCTGCGTCATTGCGATAACCATGTCGTCGAAACCACCATCGGATGAAGAGCTCGAAGAATCGGATGTCATTTTCTAGTTGTGATTGGTGTGTTTTATGGTTTAAGGTTTTTGAGATAGAGGTGTGTTTGGTGTAAGGTTTTTATATATATATATATATATATAGATAGATAAAAAGTTTAATTTTTTTTTTTTTTGAACGTTTTAAAACGGTCATATTGACCTTTCATGTTCTCGATCCACGCAATTTTCGGCCGTTATCATGTTGGCGAGGACCCTATAGCGCCCCGACTTAATGTGCAGGGTGTGGGTGTATAGCGCCGGGGGCGCTATAGGGGGTGACATGGCGAGGGTGGCGCCCCCCACACCCTCCGGCCTAATAAAACAGCAGCTAAAAACCGTCTGAGATTTGCATATAAACCCACCCCCAATTTCTTATTCTCTCACAAATTCAATAATAATTCTTGAAGAACAAAAAAAAAAAAAAAAAAATGGCTGATCATTCAAGCTCCGTTTTCTCCCAAATCGCTCGTGCTCCTGAAGATCCCATCTTAGGGGTATGATCCACTACTTTCCCCTCTTTCTTTTTGCAACTTTCCGGTAATCAACTTCATACAATCTACTGATCAGTTGAGTTTTAGCGATCAAGTTTAAATCTTTAACATAAACACGATTTGGGTTTTTATAAAGTTATGATCTTGACTAATAAAATTCGATGTGTACTGATTATTAATCATTCTAAGTTCTTGTAATCTACTGATTAGTTGAGTTTTAGCGATCAAGTTTAAATCTTTAACATAAACACGATTAGGGTTTTTATAAAGTTATGATCTTGACGAATAATATTTGATGTTTACTGATTATTAATTGTTTTAAGTTCTTATATCAAGAGTTGTTTGTTATGTTTCTTTTCTCCTGATCAAGCTTCAATTTTTAAACAAATCCCCTTTTTAGGGTTCTCAAATCTCATGAACATGTTGATTGATTGTTTGCAAAATTAGATTTTTTTTTATCTTTTATTGTTATTATTACTAGGTTAGAAACCGCCTTGTAACTTGGCAAGTATGAATGAAATCGCTATTTATTATATAAAAAATAAAAGAAATAAAATAGGAAAGGGTGAAATAAGAGAAGCCCGAAAAAGAATTTCGGGTTCACATAATTGTGACATGTGTTACAACGAGTTACTATTTTTTTTTATTTTTTTATATATGGGGGGGGGGGGGGGGGGGGGGTGATAGACTTTTAGGGTTTTAGATAATCTTGGATGAAATTGATTTGTTAATAGTGGCATTTGGTTTTTGTTTTCTTGTAAAAAAAATTAATAAAAAGAAACTCAAGTTTTTGTCTTTGTTATATGATGAGACAAAAAACAGGTTACTGTTGCTTACAACAAAGATTCAGACACATCAAAGTTGAATTTGGGTGTAGGTGCTTATAGAACTGAGGTAAGTGATTGTGATTATGTTCTTGATTGATTCATTAACAGTTCTTTAATTGTGATTGATTAATGATTATGCAAATTAATTTGTTGTTGTTGTTATTAATAGGAAGGGAAACCTCTGGTTCTCAATGTTGTAAGACAGGCAGAACAAAAGCTTGTTAATGACCCGTTAAGTAACTTATTCTTATACCCGTAATTTGATTCGAATTAGTTGATATTCGGTTTTGTGATTTTTAGTGTTTTGTGAAATTTAGGTCTCGGGTTAAGGAGTATCTTCCCATTGTTGGACTTGCAGATTTTAATAAGGGTAGTGCAAAGCTCATTTTTGGTGCTGATAGGTAACAAATTTTATTTTATTTTTGGTCTAAAACCAGTGTTCGTTTGTTAAGGAATATATGTGTTCACGAGTTGTTCATGAACACTTACTGAACGAGATTTTATGTTTATGTTCGTTTGTTAAGGAAATGAACTAGTTCGTGTTCGTTTGTTAAATTTAGCAAAAGAATGCAAACAAATGTTCATGTACGCAAATGGAAACAAACGAAGACAAACAAGCGTTCATGAAACATAATATAAAATAAACTGATACTTGTTAAATATTTTATTTGTTGGAATTTTGAAGTAATTAATAAAATATACAAACTAAGAACACTAATGAACTATCGAGCACAAATGAACATACACGGACACTTACCGAATGTTCACGAACATAAATGAACGACCGTGGCCTCTGTTCATTTTTTCATTCATTTAACTAAACAAACCGAACATTTTGTTCATGTTCATTCATTTATTAAACGAATGAACACAAACAAACATCCCGTTGAACGTTTAATGAACCGTTTGCTAAACGTTCGGTTCTTTGTAGCCCTAACTTGAACCATAACATTACAATTGATCTGGTTTTTTGAAACTGGTTTGACCAATGGACCAGTAAGGCTGTCGGTTTGATTACCGGTCTGGTAATGAAAACATTGCCTAAAATAGTAGAGTCACCGTAAATACAATTTTACGGTGTAATTGTTTATTCTTATATTCATAAATTAAAATAATTAATTAGTTTCTTCTTTGGGAAAAAATGAAAAATAGCACTGCAATTCAAGAGAACAGAGTTGCTACCGTGCAGTGTTTATCCGGAACCGGCTCACTAAGGGTCGGTGGAGAGTTTCTTGCAAAGCATTACTCTGAAGTAAGCAAACAAATTTATATATTTTTCATTCAGTCTAATTATATTCGCAAAACAATAATGATGATTACGCCTTAATCACTTTGTTTTTATCAGAAAACGGTATACATTCCATCCCCAACATGGGGAAACCATCCGAAAATCTTCACTTTAGCCGGATTATCCGTAAAGACATACCGTTACTATGATCCTGCAACACGTGGGCTTGACTTCCAAGGTATGAAATAAAAAAAATCATTATGATATATACTTGTTTTTAAGGTGGTGTTTGGCATTGATTCTTGGAAATGATGATCTGATTAGTGCATTTTCAAGCTGCAGATAATCAGTTTCTATTGTTTGGGTATGATGAAACTGGTTCCGATTGTCACAATTTTAAACTGTAGAATCATACCCAAACACTATCTTGCATTCTTGTGTAGCCCTTTTTGTTAGTTGCACATTATCACTTTCAAAACACAGTAGGGATGTTCATCGAATAATGAATTTTCTAATTACTCGAATCAAATTTTTCTAATAATTTTTTTTTTTTTGCTTGAATTCGAATTCGATTAAAACTGGTAAATTCGAATAAATTCTTTTTGATTCAAATTCATTTAAAATATGTAAATTTGTTATGGGCTATTTTAGGACTTACTATAGGCCTTTTCAAGATATTAACTTGATGTTCTATTTAAATATACAATTAGGCCTTCTGGAAGATTTGGGTAACGCTCCAACGGGAGCAATAGTCCTCCTTCACGCATGTGCTCACAATCCAACTGGCGTCGATCCAACCCTTGATCAGTGGGAACAGATCCGAAAATTGATGAGATCGAAAGGGTTGTTACCGTTTTTCGATAGTGCATATCAGGTTGATAAAAATTTTGACTCTTTTTCCTGAACATAATTTTTAAAGCTATAAAGCAATAACTGCTTATTTTTGTTGTACTTCATTTAGGGTTTTGCAAGTGGCAGCCTCGATGCAGATGCACAATCTGTTCGAATGTTTGTTGCTGATGGTGGTGAATGCTTTGCAGCTCAAAGTTATGCTAAAAATATGGGACTTTATGCTGAACGTGTTGGAGCCCTTAGCATTGTGAGTGTCAATTTTTGTTTTTATTTTACAATAAATCTTTTTTCATGTTAGAAGCAATTTTAGTAGGGGTCGAAACAGGTCGTGTCCGCGGGTTGGCGGGTTCGACCCCGAACACGACTCGAATATTCGCAGGTTGACCCGAACACGACCTGTTCAACCTGATTTTCTTTTATTTGTTTCTACAAACTAGTATGGCATAAAATACACACCTAATTTAATTTATGACATAAAAAATATTGTAAAAAATATAATATAATATAAATGGGTTAAACGGGTCAACCCGCCAACCTGACCATGTTGACCCTAACCCGACCCGTTTAGCTAAACGGGTTTGCGGGTTCAACCTGAAATTGACCCGAACCCGTTTAGACTAAACCCAAACCCCTGAATTTTGTGTTAGGTTCGTGTCGTGTTAGAAATTCACAGCCCTAAATTATAGTCTGTTGGATATAATTGTTGGGGTGAAACTGTTTTCAGTAAGTAGTTTGAGTTCGGTTATTTCAAACTGGTTATTCTTGCTAGATTCATAACTACTAGTTTACCCTTACGGTGAGGCAAGTCGTTTTCAATAAGTTAATTTTTCTGTGCGGTTAATTAAGCGGGTTTAACAGGTTTGCAAAACCGCCGATGTTGCAAGCAGGGTAGAGAGTCAACTTAAATTGGTTATTAGGCCGATGTATTCGAATCCACCTCTTCATGGTGCGTCTATTGTTGCAACTATACTTAAAGACAGGTACCGTAATCTCTTAAAAAAGTTATAAAGAAATCGGCTTTTTTGGATTATTAGTTTTTAAACTTTATAAAACTTCTTGTATTTATTATAGTAATTTGTACAATGAGTGGACGGTTGAGCTTAAAGCAATGGCTGATCGGATTATCAGCATGCGCAAGCAATTATTAGAAGCCCTACAAGCAAGAGGTAAGACTAGATTTTTGTAGAGTAAAGTACACAGATGGTCCCTGTGGTTTACTAAAATTTTGGATTTGGTCCCTAGTTTTTCAAAAATACACAGATGGTCCCTCTGGTTTGCACTTTGTAACGCATTTAGTCCCTAGCCAACAAATCTAAAGGTTTGTTGGCAGGTCCAAAAGTTAAGGACTAAATGTGTTACAAAGTGCAAACCACAAGGACCATCCATGTACTTTTGAAAAAAGCTGGGGACTAAATGCGTTACAAAATGCAAACCACAAGGACCATCTGTGTATTTTTAAAAAGCTGGGGACTAAATGCGTTACAAAATGCAAACCACTAGGACCATCTGTGTATTTTTAAAAAGCTAGGGACCAAATCCAAAATTTTACAAAGTGCAAACCACAAGGACCATCCATGTACTTTACTATTTTTTTTTATTAATAAATTATAAAAGCATACTTTAGCGTATCATTTAAGCTTAAAATCCGCATGGTTTCACATGTATCAGGAACACCTGGTGACTGGACTCACATTATAAAGCAAATCGGAATGTTTACTTTCACCGGGCTGAACGTTGAACAAGTTGCTTTCATGACAAGAGAGTATCACATCTACATGACTTCTGATGGGTAAACATATGTTCTTCTAAAACTTCAAAATTTCATATATATCCTTGTAGATTTTTTAAATACAAACACTAACGTCACTTTTATTCATTCCATAGTAAATAAAATAAATAAATTACTTGCAACTGTTTATTTCACCTAGGGGTGCAAACGAGCCGAGCCCGAGATAGAGCTTGGCTTGATTCGAGCTTTGGTTCTAAAGCTCGAGCTCGGCTCGTAGGTAGTTTTTTCAAGCTCGAGCTCAGCTCAGGTTCAGCTCGTCAATTATTTTTTGATTAATATCTTATTATATTTTATATATAATTTAGTTTTTTTTCATATTTTTATAAATAAATTATTATTATGTAAATATATATATTTAATATATTAATAAAAATATATAAATAGTAGGCTCGTTTAGGCTTGCGAACCGGCTAAAGCTCGATAAGCGAAGCTCGGGCTCGTTTACTAAACGAGCTTGGTTTTAGGCTCGTGCTCGTTTAAGTTCGGCTCGTTCGAGCTTTTTTTTCCGAGCTCGAGCAGCTTGTGAGTAGCTCGGCTCATTTGCACCCCTAATTTCACCGAATAAGCAAACAAAATTGTTATGTTGAATCATTCCGTGTATAATGTCTTGAAGTTATACTATTTATCATGGAATTAGTAAATACCCTTATTTCCGTGTTTTTTGAATAGGTAAATACGATAATCATGAAATTCGAAAGGATATATACGAAATATACCCTTATATATATGAAATATAAATAGAGTTTTCGCCGTAACATTCTTTTTCTTCTTAAATTACGCAGGAGAATCAGCATGGCTGGTTTAAGTTCAAAGACTGTACCTCATCTTGCAGATGCTATGCATGCTGCTGTTACCCGTGTTGCGTAAACAAGCATGTTTTGTTGTAAGTCTTAATAAAGCTGTTTTTGGATTACTTTGAGCCGGCATGATTATCTCCTAATCTGGAAACTTTATTTACATTATTAAATTGAGCCACTTGGTTTTGCTTAATTTCTCCACATTTTTTCAATATTATTGTTAGAAAAAGAGATCCATTATAATTACTACTCAAAATTAGAGGTGATCATTTTGATACATTTACTTGTGAATAGGTCGAGTCGAGCGGTAACCCAATCCGGATAGGGCTATCCTTTTTTATCCGAAACCCAACCCGAATTCGAAGCCACCCGAACCCGAATTAGAGAATACCCAGAAAACCCGAACCTTAAATGGGTCGGTTATCGGGTATTTTTTCCCATCTAGAAACTCGAACAACCCGACCTTGAACTCGAAACCCGAAAAAAACCCCGAACATTTATTCGTCTTTATTTTATAAATGCATTTTGGTTTGGAGTGTTTGGTATATGGAACATTAAGTTTTGAGACTTTTGAACATTATCATACCATATTGTTAACTGATATTTGAATTTTGATGATATTCCGTTTAAAAAAACTTCTTTTTTCATTTTACATCTAACCCAGAAAACAGAACAACCTGAGCTTTAAATGGGTCAGTTATCGGGTTACTTTTTCCTAGCCAAAATCTTGAAAAACCAGAATAACACCGGCCCAACAAAACCATTTTTTGGTAACTCGTTTAGTATTTACATCACGAAAAAGCTGGACAATGATCCATTAGAAAGAATAAGATTATATTTACATTCAATGGGCAATTATCACCATTAATCCTAGTTCTAATATTCATTAATGGCGAGTTGTGGGGCTTCTTAACTTATAAGCCTCTAATTTCTCCATATATGAATTCTTCGTTCTCGCCAAAATCTTAGCCGATTTGCTTTGATACTTTTCGGGCTCTTTTTCCTCTGGTTGAGGACTTGCTTCTTGCTCAACACTCCACCCCATAACATCTGACAATGTCGTCGCTGTAGGTGATCCAGTAGGCGTTTCACCAGGAGTTTGACGATTAGAATCGTTTAACGTTGGTCGTGATGACAAAGTCCTCTTTTTGGCTAGCAATGATGGATCTTGTGCCACGTTATCCGCGTAAAGTACATCCTCGATTCGGTTCATCACCGTGCTAGCTAAACTCTCCAATACCCGCGAATAGCTTTCCAATATAGCATGACCAACATCCTACATAGATCAAAGTACATCAGTTTTTTTTTAAACGAACATCCTAACTAGGGGCGCCAATTCTTGACACGACTTGAAACCTGACCTGAATTTGACATGAGAAAAAACAGGGTTGGGTTAACTAACACGACCCATTTAAAAAAACAGGCTCGGGTCAACCGGTATTAAAAATAGGGAAGTTTCGGGTTGACCCATATAAAAATGGGTTGACCCGTTAACCCGTTTAACTATTTAGAAAAAAAAACCTTTTATATTTTTGTTTATGTTTTTCGGTTTCTATTTTACATGATTAGTGTTAATAATGTTAGTTTTGGCACACTAGATTATTTACTTGTCACACTCATGCTTACCAACATGTTTTCCATAACCCGCTTAAAACCCAACAACTCGTTTGTAAATCGTCAGTCAACATGTATGACTCATCTAAAAATACGGGTTAAACAGGTCGTGTTGACCCGAATTTATATGTGTGTGGGTTAGGATTGTAATCTTTGACACGAGTAATAATATGGGTTGGGTTCGGGTTGCACATTTCAACCCACCAACCCGCTAATCCATCAACCTGACACGATTGACACCCCTAAATTCCTAGCACCATCTTGAACGAAATATGAAATTTCGTTCCTTGTTCGTACCTTGTTAGACTCGATCTTGCTGATTTCTAGTGACGATTGAGGAAGTCCAGGGAACCGTTGTTTTAAGAGGAGTAAAATGGTTTCTGCTCTATCTTCAAAAAGCTCTCGTTTCTCCATGCTTACCGTTATTGATGAGCTCCATGAAGATTTCGAGTCCTTTTGATTCATTTTTCTTTTCCATATAACTATCGAAGCTTCTATCTTGTTCTTGAGATCAAGAACATTTATCTCGTTTGATAGATCCATCGTTGATAGAAACTGTCCTGGATCAAACGAGTCAACCGTAATACTCTTGTAGATTTGATCTCCAAGGCTTTCTCTTCCATTCTGTCAAGTTTAAAAATTATAGCATTTTTCTATGGAAATTTCGAATCGTTTTACTTGTAAACAGTTTGATTTAAGTTATTTATATCTCAAACGGGTCAACGTTAAAAGAAATAGTTAAAAAGGAAACGGGTCGAACTTTTGAAAACTTTTTAGTCTTTTTGTCAATGCTAGAGGTGCACAAGTTGGTTAAATTAACCGGTCCGGTTAACCGGTTTAGGCGGTTATTTTCAAAATTTTGTTTTATCCGGTTATTACTTTAACTGGTTTGATTATTCACTTTAACCTTATTAACCGGTTATTTTCATATATATTTTTTTCAGTTTTTTTCCCGGTTAACCGGTACATCGGTTAAAAATAACCGGTTACAAACCGACGGTTTTTTTTAACTCCTAACAAGTTACAATGGATATAAAAATATTTTCGGGCCAACAATCTGGCCCGACCCGTTTTGACCCATACGAAAAACGACCCGTCCGAGAGCAATGACAATGTATTTAAACATTACCTTAGGGAGATTATCAATATAATCATCAGGGATCTCCATTTCTGCTAATATTTCTGCATTTATGGCCATAGAAGCTTTCAAAACTTGATTAACACAATCTTTTTGATACTGCATCCATTTTCTCGATTCTTCGGATAGTCCTTCCGGTGGAACTTTGACCGTTGGTAACCACCATTTATCGCTTCTTTGAACTCCCTTTTCGGACTCATCTGCATCTTTCGACACGTACCAGAATTGGTTCTGGTTTTTGAAATTGTCGAGACAACCCTGTATCATACATTATTTCAAATTTCAATAATCTTGAAGATAATCGTTAACATTAGGGGTGTAAACGTGCCGGGCCGAGCCCCGAGTCCGACTAGGCTCGAGCTCGGCTCGCGAGTAAAATCCAAAGCTCCAACTCGGCTCGAACTATTTTGAGAACAACATCAAACGAGCTAAAAGCTCGGCTTGAGCTCGCTTAAACGAGTCAAAGCTCAGCTCACCAATGTTATGATCATTATTACATTATATTATATCATATTATATACAAAAAAATAATAAAATTTTGTTTAGCCTAAACAAGCTTTATATTTCAGGCTCGAGCTAAGGCTCGAAAACTAGTTTAGCTCTGTTTCAGGCTCGAGCTTGGGCTAGTTAAGGCTCAGCTCGTTTGAGCTTTTAACCGAGCCGATCACGAGTAGTTCTCGAGCCTCTGGGCTTGTTTACACCCCTAGTTAAAATGACATACGAAATTGCGATATGAGAATAGAATCATTACAATGAGCATCGCGTCTAGCTTTTTGAGAGCCGGGATGTTCATCCTCAGATCGCCTCTTTGTTTTGTCATCATAACCTGCGAAATTGTGATTGTTTGACTTTGAAGTCGTTAGTGATCAGATAATCGGTTTCGAAAACGCAAATTTAACCATACCTCCATATTTGATCCGTCTTTCGATGTTTGTTGAGAGGGGACGAATTCAACGATGTAATTGGTTACCGATAAAAGCCAACCAACTTCCCTTCTCCATCTTCTTTTCCTATCTTCCGGCATTGGAGCGAGCTTGTGTTGCTCGCCAAACGCAGAAGCTGCAAAAAAACCGTTTTGAATGAATATCTTTTAAACAATCTGTTTTAAGAATTTATTAGTATATAAAACGGTTTTAATAAGATTACCGGCAAGATTTGTAATGGCGTTTGATAACGCCAAAGCAGATGAAACCCCTTTGCCACCACCGGACATATCTTCTCGTAAAATAAGCTTAGCAAACCTTTCTTTCATTTGCTCCAACTCTGCACCCAAAAAAAAAAAAAAAAAACTGATTTTTTCCGGACATTTTCGGATTGAAACATGAAAACTATAGAAAACGTACCATGACGCTTCGCTTTTACCAGGGAAACATGATCATCGTCGCCGCTAACGGTGGTTTCTTGTTCGTCTATCGTTGTCATGTTTCTTTCCTCTTGGAAGTTGGAATGTTGTGATTGTGTTATGGTCTATGGTGATATGAATATGAACAAAGGTTGAAAAGAGTTTAATGAGGGATTTGTTTAATTGGTTTTTGTGTGTATTGTTGTTTGATTTTTGCTGTTGTGTTTATTTTTATTGTTGGTGTTTACCACCTTTTGAATGTGGGGTTCATGTTTATCCTCTATAATGGTGGGATTTGAAATTATAAGGGTTAAGTAGGGCGATTTTTGAACTTGAGGGACCTAAAATGGACACCGGGAAGCTTTCTAATTTTAAAATTATGATTTTTTTGCAAGTTTTTGGATTTTTTTTTTTAATTATAAAAGGTTAGAAAGACATAAGCCTAACAACATTACATTAAGCTTTATAATTGTGAATAAATTTTATGAAAATATGCTTAAGTAGTTAAGTTATCAGTTATGTCGTTAAGTTATGTCGTTAATGCAGCTTATTAGTCGATTTATTGATGACTATGAAATAGGATATAGTAAAGACGTAAAGACTCTGGTTTCCAACAAGACGTCCCTCATTGGACTGAATCCCCACCCCGACATAATAATTACTAGATTTTGAAAGAAAAACTGAAAAAAATGCTTAACTTTCGGACCTTATTCTCGAGTAGGATAATAAAATTAGGGCAGTTTACAAAAGAATGAGAAAATATTTTGCATTTCATCCTAGAAACTTATTATTCGAACACAAGCCTTAACTGATACAACCGCTATATTACATGAATACATTCTAAGGATTTTGAGATATAGTGAGTACTTAGGATCTTGGGATACATTAGTTTCCAAGGTTCAAATTCAAGTGATTTTTTACTCACATGTGGGTCCACATCCCTAAAATTTTGAAAGAATCGTAAAATTTTATTATTTAAAAGAGTTAACTGCCATTTTCGTCCCTGTGGTTTGGTCACTTTGGCCATTTCAGTCCATTTTTCAAAAATGCGCCATTTTCCTCCCCGACGTTCTGGAAAGGTGCCATTTCAGTCCAAAAATCATAACCCAGTTAAGTCGGTTTGTAAATAAGGACTGATTGTGTAAATTTGTAACATAAAGGACCATTTAAGTAAAATGTATAAATATTAATATAATTATAAAATATTATATTAACACACCACCACCACACCCACTGCCACCACCACAGCCACTGCCACCACCACCGCCACCACCTGCATCACCAGTTCCCACCACCGCCACCACAGCCACTGCCACCACCACCACTCTGATCTGCCACCAACATCTCATACCACCATCTCCACCTCGTTCACCACTAACACACCACCACACCTACCGCCTCCCTTTCTCTCCCTACTCTATATAAAAACACCACCACCACTAGCCCTGGCCGCCATCAACATCTCAGGCCACCGTCACCGCCTCGTTCACCACCGTCACCATCCAATCCATAACCACCGTCCCACCACATTACCCTTTGTCTCTCTACTCTCTCTCTCTCTAACTCCAGTAACAACAACATCTCAGACAACCATCACCAATTCACCACCCTCATTCACCACAGTCAACATCCCATCCATAACCACCATCGCCATCACCAAAACAGCCAAACAAACCTAACACCTAAAACATTTCATTTCACACAGACATTTCATCAAACACCTTACCTGCATACTCACCACCGCCGTCGGAACCGGAGCTCCGGTGGTCACCACCGCCGCCGCCGGAACCACCACCATCAACGTCATCATCGTCATCATCTGTTATCATCATCATCGATCATCATCGACCTTCATCATCATCATCGCGATCTTCATCATCATCAGACCATCATCATCATCAGACCTTCATCATCAGACCTTCATCATCGACCTTCATCATCGACCTTCATCATCATCATCGCGATCTTCATCATCATCATCAGACCTTCATCACCACTGCCGCCGCCTGCAACTCACCGGAAAAACGGCACCCCCACCGTCGCCGGTTCTCTCTCCCGCCTCCTTCTCTCCCTCTCTCTCTCTCGTCGTTATCTCTCTCTCTCTCCGACTTTCTCCCTCTCTCGTCTGATCTGTGAGATGTGGAGGGGTGTGTGGTTAGTTTGGTTCGTGGGGGTGTGGGGTGTCAGAAAGATGGTCGGATTTACTCCGGTCACCGGAGTAGAGAGGTAAAGGTGATGGTGGTGGTGATTGCAGAGCATAGAGAGAGAGAGTAGAGAGAGAGTGTGTGTGTGAACTGATACATTATATATATATTACAATTCTATTAATATTTATACATTTTACTTACATGGTCCTTTATGTTACAAATTTACACAATCAGTCCTTATTTACAAACCGACTTAACTGGGTTATGATTTTTGGACTGAAATGGCACCTTTCCAGAACGTCGGGGAGGAAAATGGCGCATTTTTGAAAAATGAACTGAAATGGTCAAAGTGACCAAACCATAGGGACGAAAATGACAGTTAACTCTATTTAAAAAAAACTATAGTAAACTCTATATTTAGGGATCCACTATTCACACTGCATCTCTTCTTCTCCGACCAGAAATCCCTCTTGTCGTCTTGGCGCTTGTCTTCCCCTCCAAATCACTCCATTGGTCTTAAATATTTAACTTAGTTAAAAGATTCAAATGTGGTATTTAAATTCCAAAAATAAAAAATAACTAATAATTATTCAAAAAAATATGGAGGAGTTGTTGGTTTAAAATCATGTATGCTTTGTGTTATACCTTTTTTGTGTTAGATAAGCAACAATCGACAATAATTATGTTATGTAAATTAGAAAATAGATTAAGAATTAACAAACACTATAACCCAATATGTATGTACATATGAAATAACAACAGGGCTCTAGTATTTAATCAACCTTAACTTATTTCATTGGGCCTGTGGGCCGACCTGTATCTGTATTGTATGTTGTGTACTTGTGTATTGTACCATAAAAGAAATAAAATCATGTTGAGTAATGTTACGTATTAGAGCTAAAGCTAATTAAATAAAAAAATATTAAGTTTAGTCTTCAAGTTGTACACGTACTCATCTTAGAATCAAGTACACAAACTTTGAGATTATTTGTTTTATATATAACAAAGCCTTTTTTTTACCTAAGTAAAGTGACAAATATGTGCTTCATAGTCGGACCTAAGAATTATTTGCTGGAGGTGCGGATGAGGTGTTCAACTATATTTTCAAGGGGTGTAGTCGGGTTTTTTTGCCTAAAATATACATTAATTTTTTTTTCAAAGGGTGTGGCTAGGCGCCTACCTTGGCCAAAGGGTGGGTCCGCCCCTCTCATAGTCCTACGTGTTTTTTTTTTCTTTCACAAAAATTAAAATTGATTTAAACTTTGTTTTTACAAAAATGAAAGAAACTCTGGACCACCAGTTTGGTTTTAGCATCTTAACCGATGGTCAATAAATATGAGAGCTTGGTCAAGCCATGGTTAACCCATGAAGTATTGGGTTGAACCCATTTCTTTTTCTTTATAACATGCAAACTTTGCTTTTAATAAAGAGTGGGCAAAGTGATGAAAGATGTTTCCCAAAGTTGTTACTTGTTAGGCTCCCATCCATACTCCTTAATTCCTTATCAGTTTAGAACTTCATTCCATGATTTTGTTAAACTTGTAACTATAGTCTATAAGATATAAATATATATATATATATATATATATATATATATATATATATATATATATATTCATTTTTATCATTAATTTTATTGAGTTTGTATTTGTTTTTTATTTATATATATATAGATAACAAAAGCATATATATTTATATACTTTGGGATAAAAAAACAAAACCATAATGTGTAATATGCTTTTGGGATAAAAAAACAATAATCAATCAAATCATATAAAAGCATAATGTCTAAAACATTAATCAATCAAATCATATAAAGCATAATGAGTAATATGCTTTTGGGATTAAAAAAAACAAAACCAAAACATTTTATGGGGACCAATGGGTGGTGGTCCATTGGCAAAGTCAAAACCTTTAAAACACCTAAATTGAAAAAGGAAGGTCTTGTGTTCAAGTCTCATAAACGACAGAGGATTAAAGAAATTAGCCGTAAAAAAAACATTTTATGGGGACGAAGAGGGGTATAATGACCAATGAGTTTTCCAATGAATTATTGTCACTTTTGACTTTTTCTTCCCATAAAAGTAGCCTTTGAATCAAATAACTAAACCTTTGGTGGAAATGGACGTTTAATCAACACATAAGTTGTGTTTAGTGAGGCATAACCATTTACTTCTTAAAAGTACATTTGAAAGAGCAATCCATCAACTACGACTTGCTAGAGTTTTTAACCAGTTTAACATGGTCCTGAGTTCAATTCCCACAAGGAGGTTTTTCACAGAATTATTGGGTTTTCTACTTTTCTCCTGAATTGGTATATAGACATTATTATTGTCTAGTGGAGATGGATATGATCGGGTGGTTCCGTTGGTGTCACGATGATACTCCAGTGATTCGTCAGTAATCCAAATTTGCCATTAAATAAATACGCAATCACATTTCACGTCGATGTGACGTTTGAACCCGAATTAGTCTCATAGAGTTATCATAGTTAAATTGAAGTATGAGTTTGATATTTATGATGAAATTGGGATTTATAAATGCTTGTGTGAGTATAAACTAAAAACATAATAAAACATGAATAAAACATAAAAAGGTTTGGTGAAGCAAATGCGTGTGGGGTCAGCAACGAATCAAGCATAGATATGGTAATAGCGTCGGTGATTTAGGGCCGTTACAGTAAACCGGTGGACTATCAAAATACATATTCTATTTTAATGGGCCGAGTAGGGCCCACAATACTATTTTTTATTTAATAAACCCAACGACCTTATGTGTTATGACTCATGCCAAAATTTTTAAATATTATCACTTTAAAAAAATCTCAATTTATTAAACAAATAGATTTGAAAAATGGCTAATGTTCCATTGTATTGTACATGCTAACGTATGACAAGTTATTATTTTAATAACAATATATATGTCAAAATAATAATACTTGGCACAATTAAAAATATTTATCCATACAAATTAATGATGGATTGACTATGGTACCATTTGACTAACAATTAAATTTATAAATTCTCAGCTAGAATAGGGTACAAAGTTGTTGAGTGTATTCTTATTTTAAAACTTAATTTATTATTGAAGTTAAAATTCTGAAATACACAAAAAGATCAAAACATGTACTATAGCCTCTGTCACACTGTTTTTTTTTTCAAGTATTTTTATTTTTGCTGTAATCTGTCTTTTAACACATTATATATAATGTATATATGTGCGGGCGCTCGGGGAAAAAAGTGAAAGTGCACTAATATTAACGTTATTTTACTAATTTCGTGAAAATAACGTTAAAAGAGGGAGATGGTTAATCATGCATCATGTTGTGGCGTTGATAGCCGAAAGACAAGAGAGTACTTGCACTAATCGGCCTTTGTCTTAATTGCCGAGTGTTATGTGCCTTATGTCCAAGGCTTGATGTAAAACTATTATCGAGCCGGGGGTCTCAATGGAAGCAATCTTTCTATTCCTATGTGGTAGAGGTAATGTTGTCTACATCTTACACTTCTCAGACCCTACCTTAGCTGTGCTATTGGTGGAATTTACTGAGTATGATGATGATGATGTCTTTTTAACACATGACATGATTAGCTATTTGGATTAAAAGTAACAACTATTCTTTGGATTAGAAATCGGGCATTGAATTAATCTAGATTGGTCTCTTTCGTGTAATAAGGCTCTGTATTTTCACAATGCCCAAATGACAGACATTTTTTTTTATATTTTTCTTTGATCTGGCATTTTGTTAGTTGTCTAATGATATTTTTCACCGTTAAAAAAAATGTAACAATTAGTTCATTTGCCACCTGTCTTTTGTCCGTTTGAGTCGGGGGTTGTTTTAATGAAGTTTTATTTAAAAAAAAAAATTCATTTGCCACCTCCAACAATAATAGTTATACTTTGGGAAATGAGGTTCAAATTCAAAAATTATTTGCCCAATACATCATAAATTAAAGTAGAATTTGAAATTGATGTCTAACAGACAAGAGGCAAACAAAAGATTGGTAGGGTTTTAATTACATTTAAAGCTCCACCCAAAAAGATACTAAATTCAGCCCAACAAGACACTTGTGATACTATTAACTTTTATAAAAACTGTAGGTAATTTTTTTTATATAAATTCGAAACCTTTTACTTTCTGATATATATTTAGGAAAAAAGTGTTTTAAGTAATAATAGCATAAGAAGTAAGAACTAAGAAGATAATTTATATATTATTAATTTTTAGTGCAAGTTATGATTTACCTGATCATGTTAGATCGTAGAGTATTAACAGGATCCTGTAACTTTTCATACAACGTGTTCTTATATCCATAGCTTGGTTTATCAAAATATTATTCTATTCTAAACCGTGTTCTTGTTGTTTGTAATAGAAAGGTATGAATTTATATATAGGGGTGAATTAACGTACAATTCCTTAACGTACGAGATAAAATTACGTACGTTATAAAACTTAAAATCCTAATCACGCATGAAGAAAATCAGAAATCACGCATGCGGTAAAAACCTAATCACTAGTGCCGGCCCTGAGAATTCGTGTACTATGTTTGAGCTCGAAAAAACGTGCCCTTAGGCCTTAATGAAATTGAGTATTGAGCTCACTAAAAGTCTAAACCTAATGCCAATGTGCTAATAACTAATCTAAACCATAAGAATAGTTTTGTAAGTAGGCATATGTTGGTGTTTGTACGGGTATACCCTATTAAAAAAATATTTAACATATACATATCGGGTTTTTTTAATAAAATAACGTGTCCTTCGAAATATCGGGCCCTGACCGGTAGTCCTTCCCGCCCACCCCCAGGGCGGCCATGCTAATCACGCATGTTATAAAAATAATTACACATGTTATAATTTCATCTCATACGTATTATACTTTAAAAATATTATATTTTACACTTTCCCTATACACACATACACATATATACACACACATTTATATTGTGTGTATATTTTTATCAATAATACATCAGTAAATAAAATTATACCAAAAGTCACAATCTTTAGATTTTCAATAATAACATGCTCATGGGTAATCATTTCAGCACATGAAAACAAGATTATGTAAATAATTATCTCTCTTTTCAAGGAAGTCTAATTTCTTGGGATACTCATAAATCACAGATTTCCTTAAAAAACAATTATTGTTCACCATACAACCATATTACTCATGTTACTTCACCATACAACCATATTTCGCCCCCTTCTCTTGAATTCGCCATTAATATCTCATCAAACAAGTTGCTTCCCCTGCAAACTTGCTCTTACATTCACCATAATTCATAAAGTTTTATTCTTGGACTGTTTATTTCAATTAAATTCTTGATCCATCTAGTGTTTATTAATCTTGAAACAAAATCTTGTTTTTTTTAACTCTGTTTCTTACTTTCTTTACCCATCTAGTGTTCTTCAATCCTGAAACAAAATCTTGATTTTTTACACTGTTTTTGTTTTTTAATTTTCCTTTTTCATGTTTTTAGAGGTGGGTTCACTACAAATCATTAATCTTGAAGCAAAATCTTGATCTTTTTACTCTGTTTCTTATTTTCTTGATCCTTTTAGTGTTCTTCAATCTTGAAGCAAAATCTTGACTTTTTACCATTTTTTATTGTTTTTATTTTTGTTTTCATGGTGGAAGTAGGAAAATCAAATGTTTTTAGAGGTGGGTTCACTACAAATTATTAATCTTGAAGCAAAATCTTGAATTTTTACACTCTTTCTTACTTTCTTGATCCTTTTAGTGTTCTTCAATCTTGAAGCAAAATCTTGACTTTTTACACTTTTTTTTTTGGGTTTTTGTTTTCATGATAGAAGTTGGGAAAATCATATGTTTTTAGAGGTGGGTTCACTACAAATCAATAATCTTGAAACTTTTTTACACTGTTTTTTTTTTTTTATTTTTTTTAAGTTTTTGTTTTTGTTTTCATGGTGGAAATAGGGGCAAGCAGATGTTTTTAGAGGTGGGTTCACTACAAAAAGTCAAGATTCACTTACCCTTTTGCTTTTCAAGTGTAAATCTACTCTGCTATCTTTTCATTTTCTCATCACCAAACTATCAAGAAACTTAATCTAGTGTTCATTAATGGTAGTTTTTTGTAATTTTGTACCTCAATTTCACTTTTTTCCATATGGGTATTTGTTTTTAGCACATTTGAGAGAGAATTGACTTTGGTCAATGGTGATTACTCCTTCTGGTAGCAAAATAAACACTTAAAAAGGTACTCATTCTTCTTGGATTATTCTTGGCATATTTGCTTATTTAACTTGATTTGTTTCTAGTTTTCTTTTTGGATTCTTGTTTAGATCTATCATTGTATGTATAGATTACATTCTTGTTTTTTTTAATGATGGTGATTGATGAATCTTTAATTTTGCTTTTGTCTTGTTTGCATTAAGCCGGACAAATTCAAAACAAATTCTTTGAATTTGTCTTGTTTTGGATTTAAATTTGTTGATAGACTTAGAAACAAATGTAACCCAAATGGGATTTTTCATTATTTTTTTTATAATTTTATATAAAGTTTCTGACTTTATCAGTCCAATTATCTTGTAATATAAACAGAATATGCCTCAAGAAAGCCTGAGATCAGTTGTGTACAGATCATTTGTCACCTGTGAAGATCCAAGAGGTGTCATTGAAGGGAAAACAATAAGAATATCAAAAACCGGTTCTACGAAAATGAATTCTCGAAAACCCGAAAAAGAATCACAATCAAAGAGTTCAAAAGAAAAAGAAAAAATGTCTCTTGTTGAGGTGAAAAATGGAGCTCAGAAGCTAAATCAAGCTATTGATTCATTGTCAAATGGGGTTAGTTTTAGAAGTTTTAAAAGTCAACCGAAAGATATCGCGAACGATTTGCTAAAAGGCGCGCTTGATCTTCAAGAATCGCTCTTGATGCTTGGCAAATTGCAAGAAGCTTCATGTATGCCAAGTTCGAAGAAGAAACGAGAAACACAAAATGACGAAAGTTTTAGTAGAGTTGGTTCGGACCGGTTTGAGAGTTTTCGATCTTATGATTCGGGTTATCAAAAAGAACGAAAATCAGCAAACGGGTCATCACGAGATTGCTTCATGGAGCTTAGAGAAGTGATTAAAGACGGGCTTTCGAAACAAAATCTTTTGCCACCAAACAAGTCTTATCGATTATCTCCCGATATCGCTTCAACGAGCTCAAGCCGATCATCGTCAATGATGTATTCAACTCACGAATTCACTTCTTCGGACTCTATTTCATCACGGGCTACTGAGGAAAAGTCAAAGGGGTCAAACTTGATCGCGAAACTCATGGGTTTAGAAGAGTTTCCCTCAAAACCGCCCCGAAAAGAGTCGGATGTTACTAGCAAAATGAGGACCGTTTTTGATGTTGACTTGCCAAATGTTAAGAAGCCACAGTTTTTCGTTCAGAAATCGGACCGAGAACATATGTCATTAGATGAAATCATTATAATGATGCAAACAAAAGGACTATTGAGAAGCAATAAGCAAGAAATCAAACAAACTAGCAAACGATCGATAAACGATGTGCCACCGATTGTTTTGATGAGACCGCAACGTTTAGGTTCGGATAATCACAATGTTAAAGTTTACGATAATCCGATCAGAAAGCTGCATCAAGAAAAGGCGAAAACCGAAGATAAAAGTGTCGAGAATAAAGGAAAATCGAAATCGCCTTCTAATAAGCCGAAAGCTTCGGTTCATGTTGTCCCAAAACCGCAAAGAAAGCAGGAAATTGAGAAGAAAATAGACCAGATTCGAAAGATGACACCACCGGTTAAGAGAAAAACAATAGAGAAGGCGAAATCGACAAATTTAATATCGAAAAACGCTTCGAAGCATGTGAATCCACAAAGAAGTGTTCACCAGAATGCGAAATCGCCTTCGGTTTTATCATCCAACAAGTTAAAGAATCAAATGAAGAACATCAAGACTGAAAAGCAGGTCAATGAGTCATTGACTAGTATGGTAAGTTCTTTGAAATGTAAAATGTTGGAAATAAGATGCTTAAAGTAAAATTTGATACATGTCATTGCAGATCAATTCGCCTAATCAGGAAGAAACTCAGGATTCTGAAGTTGCAATCAGAGGTAAATCACACTCATAAAATATATAGTTGTTTTGTTTAACCAACTTAATCTAAGCTAGAAAAAAATATGTAAGTTTTAAAAATTTTGTCCAGAAATTAGGGGTGCAAACGAGCGGAGCCGAGCCCGAGCTCGTCCAGGTTCGATCTCGAGCTCGGCTTGGTAGTTTCTCGGGCTCAACTCGTTTTTTATCTGTTAAATAATATATTAAATAGAAATGATACAAATAATAGACTCGTTTAGGTTCGGGCTCGTTTACTAAACAAGTTTAAATAAGCTCGGCTAGGCTTGTTTACTAGACAACTTTAAGTAAGGGGTAAATGTTATTAACTATTTATAAAAACTAATATTACACTGAGGCTTGACGAGCTTCACATGTCAGGCTCTAGCTCGGGCTCGATAAATAAACGGTCTTTATTTTAGGCTCAAGCTCTGCTTGGGCTCGCTAAGGCTCGGCTCGTTTAGAGCTTTTTCTCGAGCCGATCTCGAGTCGTTCGATTCATAAGTTATTTACACGATTTAAACTCTTTCCTGTTCAGAAACTGCAAATGTGAGACATCAATCTCCCAATAAAGCTTTTCGAAACGATTCATATCAAGTTAGAGATGTTATCACGAGTACGGATCAACCCGAAACTAGAAACAATCAAGAACACAGTAGTGCTGCAGCTTCTGATATCGATAAACAGAAAGCAAGAATCTTGAAAACTATAAATGTTTTTCAACATTCCGAACCAGCAAATTTCGAGCTTTTCCAAGACTGCGTACACGAGTTTTTAACGCACGAAAACGAAAGACAAAATCCATGGATTCAAAGATCCATTTTACCACCGCGGCTTTGTGTTTCTGAGGATCACATGATTAAACAGATAGCGGAAAAGTTCGAAAGTTTAAGAAATTACAGCGAGGGTTCTAACGAGAGTTCCTGCGAAGACACGGTTTTCGGATTGTTGGAACGAGATTTGAATTTGTTAACGATCGGTGGAGCGTGGGGTACTACGGGTTGGAAAGATGGTTGTACTGTAAATGAAGTTGAAGAAACTGTTTTGGATTTGGAGAAGATAGTTTTAAGCAGATTGATTGATGAAGTACTTTTGGAACTTGTAAGCATGGGCAGATTTGTGTAGAGAATATATATTTTAACTTATGATTTGTAGCTTACAAAATGGGGAAAAAAAAGATGTTACTAAGTGTCTAAGTTATAGTAGATAAATAGAAGTTCAGTGGATAGATTGTAGGTGAAACTTGAAAGGTGTTGTTTTTCGCATGTTGAAACGGCAAAACCTGACCTGACCCGACCCGATTGCGTTATAGTGACTTGTATTCTGTTTTGTAAACTATGTATATCACAATCTAACTCTAAAAGTAGTTGCAAGAAATGTCATCATTCTAGCTTTGGTTCATATTTAGAGGTGTTCAAAAAGCTTGGGGCTCGTTTGAAAGTTGAAACTTGCTTGACAAAAACTCGAAAAGGGCTCTCTTGAAAAAAGCTTGTTTCGTTTTCGAGCCGAGCTCGAGCCATGGGTGCTTGGATCATGGCTCGGCTCTGTGGCTCGACTCGATGGCTCGTATGTCTGTGTGTGTATATATATTTATAAATGTGTGTTAGTTTTTTTTTATGCTATCAATATTTGTAAAAAAAATTAACGAGCTGACTCGATCGGGCTTGAAGTTTTTACGAACCGAGTTTGAGCTCTACTTTTCAGCTCGAGTTTAAGTTCGAGATTGAGCCCATCCTGACTCGGCTCGCTACCGGCACTATTCATATTTCAGTTTCCATGCATATAGATTACAAAAAGATGATGCATAAATGTTGCTTTCTGGCCAATATATAACAGATACATAAGTAAAATTTTATTAATGGATTTGGACAATCTATTCAAGATCTTAAAAAAGGTACAAAAAAACCATAGTTCATGATTAAAAATCAATATGCAGCACCTTTAAAGATTAGGAAATTGAGTGTCTCCAATGAAAAATATATAAAAGACCCTTCTGAATGAGTGAAAAAGCTACTAAAATTTGAGCCCACAACACATTGCCATCCACCACCATAAACCCTATCAAAATCCTGCAAATCCAGCAAATAGGGGTGTGAATTTCCAACAGGACACAAACCTAATACGAAATTCATGGGTTTGGGTTTAGTCAAAACACGCTCGGGTCAGTTTCAGGTTGAACCTGCAAACCCGTTTAGCTAAATCGTTCAGGGCAAACCAGTCGTGTTGGAGGGTTGAACCGTTTATCCCATTTATACTATGTTATCTTTTTTTACAATATGTTTTATGTCATAGATTAACTTCGGTGTGTATTTTATACCATAATTACAAGTTAAAAAGAGAGACATAAGATTTCATAATTAAAATGTAATTGTATCATATACATTTGTGTTTTTTCAGTCAATTTTAATTTTAATATATTAATTTGAAGACACGGTTTTCGAGTTGAATGGGTCGTGTTAGGGTCAACCCGTGAATATTCGGGCCGTGTTCTGCTTCATATTTATGACACGATTTTCGGGTTTGGGTACGTAAAATTTTTTTGCGTCCAGGTCGGGTTGAACCCACCGACTAGCGAACACATGTTTAGCACCCCTAAACAAAACCCACAAATTAACCAACAAAGTTAAACACAAAAAACATAAAAAAGTTCTAAAAAGAAAATCTTTAAGCAAAAAAAGACACCTTCTTGATATGTGCAGCAATGGATGTGCAGTCAACAACATCATAAAGATCAAGAGCTTGAGATGCAGAATCCATTGCATGAGCCTGCATCTTCAATTGCATATCAGTATCTTTCACATATGCTTTTCCTTCCAACATTCTATCTTTCAAACAAGTTCTTGATTATACCCTTAAAAATCAAGATTCTTTGTACTTATAGTTTCTTGAATATACCCTTAAAAGTCAAGATTCCTTGTATATATAGTAATTCAATGTAAAGTTGAACTTTGATAATGGAAAAAAGGGTATGAAACTATGAATATAGATGAGATATTTGAGGCCATAAACTTCATTGTCTAGTAGCAAACATCAACCCATCTTGATTGTATTGTAGTTGACAATTCTAGTTGTATAGAAAAGGTCCATTGCATAGGTGTGGTAATTTTGTTGTTTTCCACAAGAGTCTAACATCAACCCATCTTATTAATTATCAAGATGACATTGCATGACTTGTGATTATCACTTTTTTTTAGAAAGTACACACCTTTTTGTTCTTTTTTGATTATTTATGAGAGTGTTTTACACGAAACGTGTAAAGTGATAATAACATGTGTCCACACGACCTTGCTTTGGGTAAGTTTACAACAAGCGTATATGTTATCGTTAGACCTGTCATTTTTAAATTGTGTTCCTTGAAAGATAGTTGAATCACCTATCTTTTGTCAACATAAAGAGTTATTATATAGTTATATGAAGTAGTTATTATATAATTATTTTTTTCAGCTCGGGTCACTAAAGTTTTCTTTATCGGATTGTATCAGGTCACCAGTTTTTTTTACATTATTGACTTCTTGTAAAAATAAAGAATGTTTCAGATTTATTTATTTTTCATAATTCATGGGTTTTGTGGCCCCTATATTACTATTAGGGATGAGCAAAATGGACCCGGTACCGGTACCGGTACCGAATTTACCGAACCGGGTACCTTTTCGGTACCGATTCGGTACCGACTTTTGACATTTTCGGTACCGGTCCAGTACGGTACCGGTTCGGTACCGGTATTTACCGGTTTTTACCTTCAAATACCGGTACCGAACCGTACCGAACCGAGTATATTCGGTACCGGTACCGGCACCCACTTTTGAGGATTTTCGGTACCGGTTCTTTCGGTACCGGTTCGGTACCGGACGGTACCGAGCTCATCCCTAATTACTATAAGAGTAAACTTCTGTTTTCGTTCCTGAGGTTTGTCAATTTTAACTAGTTTAGTCCAAAAATCTAATTTATAACAAATCCAACCATGAAGTTTGCATTTCTTAACGCTTTTCGTCCCTAAGGGTGCTTTTTCATTTAATTCTTAGGGATGAAAAGCGTTAAAAAATGAAAACCTTAGGGATGAAAAGCGTTAAGAAATACAAACCTTAGGGAAGGTTTTGTTATAAATTAGATTTTTGGACTAAACTAGTTAAAATGGACAAACCTTAGGGACGAAAATAGAAATTTACTCTTACTATAATTACCCCATATATTAAAACACACAAGTTTTTGAACAGTGTTACATGTCACATGGCAGTACACTATCAATAGGTGATGAGCAAATGGTATTGGGTACTGGTACCAGAATCAAATTTACCAAACCGGGTGTATTTTCGATACCGGTTCGGCACCGGTATTCACCGGTTTTTACTCTCAAATACCGGTGCCGTACCAGTACTGACCGGTACCGTACCAGGTATATTCGGTACCGGTACCGGTTTTTACACTCAAATACCGGTGCCGTACCAGTACCGACCGGTACCGTACCAGGTATATTCGGTACCGGTACCCACTTTTGGGGATTTCGGTAACGGTATTTTCGGTACCGGTTGGTACCGAGCTCATCAAATCATGTAGCAACATAGCAATGCAACTAATTGCACCGTTTAGATTATTTTTCATACACACAGTAAGTAAATTGTATTTCGTTTGACTGAGGTTTTATATACACAACAACTTATTTTGCTTTCTTTTTTGTCTTTTTCTGTAATGAGTGAATTGTAGCATGTAAAATTAACTTTGATATTTAGATTATTGATTAGCAAATCGTATCAAATCCTGTAATCAAACTGGTATCGTATCAGTACCAAATTTACTATACCAAATCATTTTCGGTACCAATTTGGTACCCACCTTTTGGCGTTTTCAGAATCGTTACTTTCGGTTCGACACCGGTCTAGCACCATACCTGTATTTATTGATTTTTACCTTCAAATACCATACTGTATTGTACCGAGCATTTTCGGTGCCGGTACCTAATTTCGATGATTTTCCGGCTCGGTACTTTCGGTGCCGTTACCGGTACCGAGCTCATCCATATTTTAACGTGTTAGCACCGTAATAACTGAACTGAAAACAACCGAATTTTCAACGTGTAGGACGTGTGGGTCCTATTATTATATATTAGGGTATTTAAAATCGTTTTTTAGGACGGAGTGACTATCCTTACCACGTTATTTTTGTTTATGTTTTGATATTCGGTATCTGCTTGCCGTTGCTGACACGCATTTTGCAGTCATTGGATCCCCGCCACAACGCGCGAACGGAAAATCAACTAGTTTAATTTAATTTAGCAAACCATGAAGAATTGATCAATTACTACAAGTATAAGATAAATAGATAATAATAATGAGGTTTTCACAGTTTTATATTTTACTGCAAGTATTTAAAACTTATGATTAATGTTATCTATAACTGAAAAAGATTTTGATGGCTTTCACAAAAATTTTAGTGTGTATACAAGAGTTTCTTCGAGGGAGGGAGGAGACGGACGCCACCCTCTCTCATCCGTCTCCTATACACATAAAGATAAAAACATGCGATCCTAAAAACAAATTAGGTGAAATATTTATTTATGTAAATGTCACAACCCCCGATCCCTAATCCATGGGAACGGGCGGCCGCGAGCCAGTTTCGGTGGTATCGCGTATTGTCTAATTTGGCAGCGGAAATTTTCATCAGGACCGTAGTTAGGAAACATTGATCAGAGTAAGATACCACATTTTCATAATATTAAACAAATGGGTTAAAACCCAAGTTCGTAGTACACACGTTTTCATAGGAATAAATCATGTTTTATTAATAAAAACATCTATTTTATTTTAGGTAACTTTATTGCCACTTTTCCAAGCCTTCAGTGCTGTCCAGCTGACTTCTATTTGGCTTTCACAGTTTGTTACCTAAAACGCGTTTTAAAAACATTTGTCAGTGGGAAATACTGGTGAGTGAATCCCAGTTTAATCAAGTTTAAATAAAAACCATTGTACAGTATTGAGGGCGATCTCGCAATTACATTTGTTTCCAAGTTATAACAATTAACATCCATGGTACTGTCAGACCCGACTTGTGGAAATGTTACTCCTTGACCAGGTGGTAACAAATTTTGTATACAAAACCCCAACATACTCATGATAATTGTATTCTTACAAATACTCAATAACTGCTTAATATACATTTAATTGTATGAGGTTTTGTAAAAATAGTTAACAAAAGGTTTACAAAAAACGGATCAACTCACATTGTTGTCTTAGATTTTCCGTAAGGGTTTCCTGGTGACAATCTAAAAATTACACAAATGCACACGTGTTAGTATAATAACCCATTTTAGCATTAGCAATACCCTCCCCGAGACGGCATTCCAATGACTACGTCGGGCAGAACCACGACAGCCATTACGGAACCCTAGATCAATTGGGCAGCGTATCTAATACGTATCCAGGGGTTATAATACTTACAACGGAGCAGAACTTCGCTAATTAGGGGGGTATAATACCCGTATAATAATCCTACTATTCAGATTTTGAGAGAAAGAAACGATTTTTGAACGATTTCGATTGAGATCCGATGGCTCCTTTATATAGGGCCTCACTTCAGCTTTTACGCGGCCCGCGTAAATGTAGACAAGGGTCTACGCGGCCCACGTTAGACCTGGTCAACGTTGTAGCTTAGCTGGGTCAGCGACTAGACTTGCCAGGTGTTGGGCCACGTGGCCACACCAGGCTGCGCCACCTTTTAAGTTAACGCGGCCCGCGTAAGGGTTAAAGGTCCTTTACGCGGCCCGCCTAAAAACCAAAAAATCAGATTTTTAATTATTTTAATAATATTTAATGTATTTGGGGCCCGTTTTCACGTATGGGGTGTATTTTGGGACATATTGGGATATTTTAAAATATATTAGGGTGTCGAAAATAATTCGAGGGTGTCGGTTTTCTTTAAGGTTGTTATATCCTCCCCACCTTGTTTTAGAGCTCGTCCTCGAGATCTACTGGAACAAGTGTGGATATTTCCTTTGCATTTCAGATTCAAGCTCCCATGTATACTCAGGTCCTCTTCTGGAGTCCCACTTTACTTTGACCAGAACTAATCTTTTGTGCTTGAGGTTCTTGACTTTCCTGTCTTCGATCTGTAGAGGTCTTTCTACAAACTTAAGTTGTTCATTTACCTCTATGTCTTTAAGAGGTACCATCAGCGACTCATCGGCTAAGCATTTCTTGAGATTAGATACATGAAATACATCATGTATTTCTGCCATTTCCTCTGGCAGTTGTAGCTGATAAGCTACATGTCCTATTCTTCTAATAATCTCAAAAGCTCCAACATACCTGGGGCTTAGCTTTCCTCATTTGATGAATCTTACTACTCCTTTCCAAGGAGAGACTTTCAACATGTCACACCCCGAAATATCAGAGCATTGGCGTGACTGGACTGGTATCTTCATTGCACAGCGGAAGCAAAAGAGCTAAGTCTTTTAGAAATTGAACGCCCACTAAGTACTCGACTCTTCATGGTTCTCCTATTCCAACCGTTCCATTGTTTCTGTAAAGTAACCTGAGAAAGAAACATGCGAAAAATCAACATAAAGTTGAGCGAGTTCATAGTTTGTTTGTAAAAGATTTGAAATGAATCTTTTTGAATAACCGGTTTTTGAAGTTTTGTTGAGAAAATGTATTTAAAATCATTTTCTTGTCAAGTTATACAGAAACTTTGTATGAAAACATGGTATGTATCTTGTATAAATCAAGTATTCTTGTATGTATCATGTTTTCTTGTATAAATCAAGTCTTTCTGTATGTATCTTGTTGTTAATGGGTTGCAAGGCCATTAACATGTGACACGACATAGGAAGTCACCAAACCATAGGCATTTTTCTATAGTCGATTCACGACTGAGACACAAAAACACTACTTGGTTCTAGTTGTCACCAAGAGTGGGGCTGCCCTGACACCCGTTAGATCTAACCTTTTGTTCTGCGGTCTAAGTATGTACACGATTAATGGTGCTTATGGTACCCTATTCGTGACACTATTTCTCGTATCATTCCTCAAACGCATCATACTTGGTACTAGTTATCACCAAGAGTGCTTCTTGTTTATGTATTATCATTATCAAGTATCAATTTTTCAGTTCTTGTATTCTTTATGTCAAGTATCAATTCTCATGTGTTTGTATTTGTATTTTCTCGTAGTTTAGAAAACTAGAATTCGTGCGTAAACGCTTGTTTGAAAAACCGGTATAAAACACAAGCTTTTCGTAAACCATTTGTGTCAGTTAAAACTTGCTTGTAAAATGGTTTAGAAATATGTAATTCTTGTATGCTTTGCAAAAAGTGCATGTCTTTCCACCCCGAAAACATTTATAAAAATGTAAAACCATAAAAGGTGGGGTTATGAACTCACCTGAATATTCCTGTGCAAAGCTAGCTTAGCGTGATTCTGTAGTGTCGTTCCAAGAAAGTGAATTAGCTAGCGTGCACCTATGACATTCCTACGAAGGAATACTTATGAGTTTTCTAATTTTAAACGTAGCTAAACTACGTGTCCGAGCTCTACCGAGTCGTTAACTAAACGACTTTAAGGTAGTGTTATCTTTGACTTAGAATAACCACTCTATGGTTATTTGATCCCATTTATGTTCGGGATGAAACTAAGTATCGGAAAGCGGCTAAGTTTCCGAATGATTTAGGATAAATATATAGCGTTTGAAGCGAATATAAACAAATATATTCTTTTTATGTGATTTTCGAATAATAAGCGTTGGAAATATAACTTCCGAATTTCGTCGCTTAAAATAAGTATAAACATTATATTTATTGTAATAAAGTGTTTGGAGATCTTGATGCTCGAAATGAATACATAGACCTTATATTCACTTTATAAAAGTATATTCAAAGTTGTTCGGATTATCAATTTTTGAAATAGATATAAACAATCACATTTACTTTGTAAAAGTTTTCGAGTTTTCGTTGCTTTGTATACCGTAATTGTCGATCCTTTGAAAAATACTCGTTTTATAAGTTATGCAATGTCGCCAAAAGGAGGACACCTCTATATTTATTTTTATAAGAAAACTTGAATTTTTGATAAGTGTCGTTTTTGGAATAAAATACGTTTCGTGTTTCGGATTTTTATGAAAATCGGACAGAGTTTCCTCTGTTTTTGGACGCCCCCGACAACACCAGTTGTCGTTATTATATCAAAATTCAACAAAACTTTAATATAAGCACTATATATGTAATTTTTGCCAAATGTACCAAAAGTAAACTATTATCAAATCAATTCGGGTCGAGCTCGTTCACGAAATAATTAAAATTACGTAAATATTAAACGTGTCGTTAGACTTTACCATCTTCTTGTGTCGAAACGCCAACTCAGTTGACCGAGTCAACCGGGTTGACCGGCTGAGTTGACTCTCTGAGTTGACTGTGTTGACTCGGTTAACCGAGTTTGACCGAGTTGAACTCGTTGACCTGAGACGAGTCTTGATTGAGTCGACTCACTGACTGAGTCAACCGAACCGAATCTGAATCCATGACGAGTGACCTGCTGATTTGTCGACTGAACCGGAACCCGAACCTCAGCTCGAACCATGCCCACTCCGAACCATCACCAAGTCCGAGCCAAACATAACCTGAACACGATCTGGACACGAACGAACCGAACATCTTCAACAATCAGAGAAGAGAAGAAGGGAAGAAAGGGGGAACCAATTATTACCGGAAACTTGTCGGATAAAGTCTTGGACCGCCGGACTTTTGTCATTGACCACCGGATAAACGAACCAACCGCCGGGTAATCGAGCCGACCGCCGGTTTCTCTCTTCTCAGCCTCTCTCTCTCTCTCTCCGTTTCTCTGTCGGGTCACCGCCGCGTGCCACCACCCGAAAGTGGTGGTGGCCGGTTGATTCTGCTCGTCGGACAGGATGAAAGAGACGAGGGATATGGGGGTGGGTGTTGCCGTCGATCAGAGCCACCGCCGCCGCCGTGAGTGGCGGCTCATCTTCATCCGCTGCCGACCATCGAGAGGAAAGGGGATGGGTGAGTGCTCGGTTCCGTGTGTGTGTATTGTTTGAATGTGATGTCTTTGTTTTTGTGTGGGTATGTATGAAAGTCAGAAGGTTGTTTGTGTTCTGTACATATGTTCGAGTGAGTGAGAGAGGAAAGGCAGGCAAGGGTTTTATAGATCATAGTGTATTTTATGTCTATTGTATAATCAAGTTACCTTCAGGTTGCAAGTTTTGTTCTTTTGAATCAAAATCCTTTGAAGAGATTTTGCAAGATTATGAGAATCTTGTTTAGATTTCCGTTAATCTTAATAAGATTTTGATAATATTTTTAAAGGACGATCTAATATATTATGTGCAAGTTTGAGCTTGTGAGTTTTGGGCTTGGGCCCGGGGCCCACATGCCCGTCTTATGTGTAAGCGGCCCGTAATTTCTACGAGACCCGATATCGCGACCCAAACTCCATGAGCATAAAATATTCGTGTAACATCCATATTTGTCGGCGTCGTCAGTATTTCGTACGGTATCAGTCCGTTGTCATTTGCTGTTCCGCAGATTCCACGCGAATCTTCATACGCGTACTGTAGAGTCGGATAAGCATTCCTAGGCACTCCAAAGGCCTAATTAAGTTGATTTATGCTGTAATCACTATTTATTATTGCGTTAATCTCCTGTTAATCGCGTAATTAAGAGCCGTAAATTACCGGTTGTCACACAACAATACTTTGTGTCCTACTTGAAATTCCAAGGGTTTTCGTCGGTTATCGTGTAACAATCCTCAATAAAAACCGACACCCTCGAATATAAAAACCGACACCCTAATATATTTTAAAATATCCCAATATGTCCCAAAATACACCCCATACGTAAAAACGGACCCCGAATACATTAAATAGTATTAAAAATTATTAAAAATTGAATTTTTGGGCTTTAGGCGGGCCGCGTAAGCCCCACCCCAAGCGTGACGCGGGCCGATTCAACTTAAGGCCTGGCAAGGCCCTGGGCCGCCACGTGGCCCAACACCCGGCGGAGCTAGTTGTCGACTCAGCCCAGCTACGCATTGACCGGAGGTCAACGCGGGCCGCGCAGGCCCTGTGCTTGTTTTACGCGGGTCGCGAGAGAACCAGCTTCAGCAACTATATAAGCAGGCCATCGGGTTTCATTCAAAATTCGCTGACGAACGTTTCTCAATCTCAAATTCTGAATAATCGGCTTTATAAGCGGGTATTATACCCCCCTAAATAGCGAAGTTCTGCTCCGTTGGAAGTATCATAACCCCTGGATACGTATTAGATACGCTGCCCGATTGGTCTAGGGTTCCGTAATTGCTGTCGTGGTTCTGCCCGACGTAGTCGTTGGAATGCCGTCTCAGGGAGGGTATTACTAATGTTAAAATGGGTTATTATACTAACGCGTGTGCATTTGTGTACATTTTAGATTGTCACCAGGAAACCCTTACAGAAAATCTAAGACAGCAATGTGAGTTGATCCACTTTTTGTATATATATATTTGTAAACTGTTTATACAAAACCTTAAATATTTTTCCATGCGAATGACAGTTATTGAGTATTTGTAAGAATACAATTATCATGAGCAGGGGCGAAGGATAAGAGGGGCGGGGAGGGGCGCCCGTCCCCCCAATTTTTTCGCTCAGTAGTGTTATAAATGTAGTTTTCGTATAGAAATTTGTGGGTATATACGTTTTCGCCCCCCCGGTCGAAAAAGTTCAAGCTTCGCCACTGATCATGAGTATGTTGGGGTTTTGTATACAAAATTTGTTACTACACTGTGGGTAGTAACATGACCACAAGTCGGGTTGACAATACCATAGATGTTAATTGTTATAACTTGGAAACAAATGTAATTGCGGGATCGCCCTCAATACTGTACACTGTGAACAGAGTTTTATTTAAACTTGATTAAACCGGGATTCACTCACCAGTATTTCCCACTGACAAATGTTTTTAAAACGCGTTTCAGGTAACAAAATGTGAAAGCCAAATAGAAGCCAGCTGGACAGCACTGAAGGCTTGGAAAAGTGGCAATAAAGTTACCTAAAATAAAATAGATGTTTTTATCAAATAAAATATGATTTATTCCTATGAAAACGTGTGTACTATGAACTTGGGTTTTATCCCATTTGTTTAATATTATGAAAATGTGGTATTTTACTCTGATCAAATATTTCCTAACTACGGTCCTGATGAAAAATTTCCGCTGCCAAATTAGACAATCATGCGATACCACCGAAACTGGCTCACGGCCGCCCGTTCCCGGGGATCAGGGATCGGGGGTTGCGACATATCGGCATAGCTCTTCTGTCGATCGCGTGCTGCTTTCAGTCGTTCCTTGACTTGGATAATCTTATCGGTTGTTTCTTGTACTATCTCAGGTCCAGATAGTTGCTTTTCCCCAATTTCTGCCCAACAGACTGGGGTTCGGCACTTTCGTCCATAAAGTGCTTCGAATGGTGCAGCTTTTATACTTGTGTGATAACTATTATTATAAGAAAATTGTATTAAAGGTAAGTGATCGTCCCAATTACCTCCGAAATCAATTACACAAGCTCTAAGCATGTCTTCCATTGTCTAAATTGTTCTTTCGCTTTGTCCGTCTGTTTGAGGATGATAAGCTGTGCTCAGATTTAACTTGGTTCCCATTGCCTTTTGGAAACTTGACAAAAAATGAGAGGTAAATCGGCTATCCCTATCAGAAACGATTGATAAAGGAATTCCATGTAATGAAACAATTTCATTTACATACAATTTGGCTAGCTGTTCCATACTGAAAGTTTCTTTCATTGGTAAGAAATGAGCTGACTTTGTTAGCCTATCTACAATCACCCAGATTGTATCATTACCTTTCCTTGTTTTAGGTAATTTAGTAACAAAATCCATTGTTATTAGTTACCATTTCCACACTGGCATTTCTAACTGTTGTAACAAACCTGAGGGTTTCTGGTGTTCAGCTTTAACTTGTGAACAAGTTAAACATTTAGAAACATAGGTTGCTATGTCCTTTTTCATTCCTATCCACCAGAAATTCTTTCTTAAATCCTGATACATTTTATCATTTCCTGGATGCATCGTATACTTAGATTTATGGGCTTCTTCTAATATACGATGGCGCAGGTTTCCTAATTTAGGTATCCACATTCTCTTTTTATGGAATCTCCAAATTCCATCTGTTCCTTGTTCTAATTCCTTAATCATACTTTTTAGTTTTTCAGTATCATCCTTGATTACTGATTCTTGTGCTTCTCTTATTTGATCATTTAAATCTAATTGTAGATTTAATTTAAGAGAACGTACCCTTTTTGGCTTTTCATGATACTTTCGGCTTAAAGCATCTGCCACTACATTAGCTTTTCCTTCATGATACTGGATATCACAATCATAATCACTAAGCATCTCCATCTAGCATCTTTGTCTCATATTTAACTCCTTTTGCCCGAAAACATACCTTAAACTCTTATGATCAGTGAATATGGTAAACTTATTACCATAAAGGTAATGTCTCCAAATCTTAAGGGCAAAAATTATTGCTCCTAACTCTAGATCATGGGTTGAATAATTCTCTTCATGATTCTTAAGTTTTCTAGATGCATAAGCTATAACCTTTTGACGTTGCATTAATACACATCCATAACCTAGTTTGGAAGCGTCACAATAGATTACAAAATCTTTAGTTCCTTCTGGTAACGCTAGTATGGGTGCATGGGTTAATCTTTGCTTAAGAATTCTAAATGTTGCTTCTTGTTTTGGTCCCCATTCAAACTTAATGGATTTACAGGTTAACTTAGTTAAAGGAATGGCTATTCTAGAAAATTTTTGAATAAATCTTCTATAATATCCGGCCAATCCTAGGAAACTTCTAACCTCGGTTGGTGACTCAGGGGTTTTCCATTTGGTAATCGCCTCGATTTTTGTTGGATCCACATGAATTCCTTCATGATTTACTAAGTGTCCAAGAAATTGTACCTGTTCTAACCAAAAATCGCACTTTGAAAATTTAGCATAAAGCTTTTCCTTTCTTAATAGCTTTGCGTGATCTTCTTTATTCTTAGAGTAAATTAGAATATCGTCTATAAAGGCAATTATGAATTTATCCAAATATGGCTTACATATTCGGTTCATCATGTCCATAAATGCGGCTGGGGCATTGGTTAAACCAAATGGCATGACAGTAAATTCATAATGGTCGTACCTTGTTCTGAATGCGGTCTTAGGAATATCCTCTTCCTGTACCTTTAATTGATGATATCCTGATCTTAAATCGATTTTAAAGAAAAATCGAGCTCCTTGCAGTTGATCGAACAGATCATCGATTCTCGGTAATGGGTACCGATTCTTAATTGTGACTTTGTTCAATTCACGGTAATTAATGCACATACGCATTGATCCGTCCTTCTTTTTAACGAATAAGATTGGCGCTCCCCATGGTGATGAGCTTGGTTGTATGAATCCTTTTTTCAACAATTCATCTAATTGTTTCTTCAGTTCCTGCATTTCTGCGGGTGCCAAACGGTAAGGTGCTTTGGCAATTGGTGCTGTGCCTGGCAATAGATGGATTCTGAATTCAACTTCTCTGTCCGGTGGTAGTCCTGGCAATTCTTCTGGAAATATATCTGAAAACTGAGACACTACTGGAATGTCTTTTAGTTCTTTTCCTTTAGTGTTAGTGATTATAGAAATCAAATACACTATAGATCATTTTCTTATATAACTTGCAGTTTTCATCACAGAGATGAATTTTGTGGATCTAGATGGCTTATCACCTTTAATTGTGATCTTTTTACCTTTTGGTGAATTTACTTGAATCGACTTTTGATCACATAAAATACTGGCTTTATTGGCTATTAACCAATCCATTCCTAAAACGACATCAAATCCTGTCAGATTCATTGGGTAAAGGTTTGCAATAAACTTTTGATTTAAAATTTCTATTCTTGCTTCTTGCAAGATTTCATAAATCCTAACAGTTTCTCCATTTGCTGTCTCAACTAGACATTCTTGTGGTAGTTTAGTTAATGACTGATTTAGAAGTTGGCAAAACGAAGTATTAATAAAACTTTGGTTTGCACCAGAGTCAAATAATACTTTAGCAAATACATCATTAACTAAAAACGTACCAGCTATCACGTCTGGAATCATCTTGGCTTCATCTGCAGTCAGAACAAATGCTCTGGTATTTTTAGTGTTCTTGTTGTTCGCAGCTGGAGCCAATTTCGGACAGTTCGGCTTAATGTGACCTTTTTCTCCACAGTTGAAGCATAGTCCATTACTGGATTTCCTCCTGCAATCTTCTTCCTTGTCCTGGCATCTTGCAGAAATTGCAAAGAGTAGAGCATTTTCCCGAATGCTTTTTCTTGCAGACCTTGCAGAATGTTGCAGAGGTAGAACCCATATTTGTCACGGCCCTCGCCCCGGTTTTACCCGGTCCAGGAGCCGCGGGACAGAAACCCGTGGTATTTGTTATTTGAGTTGACAGCGGAAGATTTACAGGATCTTTTAAAACTTTAAAATGCCTGATTATTTTATTCCATAATTTGGGATAAACACCGTAATTTACAATAGAAGAATTTTACTAGGAAATTCCCTGTTTTACAAAACATGTTTATTTATTTATCTTAGCCACTACTTCAAGCTTATTAGTGCTCTGTAGCACTTTTCCTTGATTCACAGTAGGTCACCTGAAACATGTTTGAAAAATATTTTATCAGCGGGGAAATACTGTCGAGTCATTCAGGTTAAACAAAACGACACACTAGTTATGAATTACAGCATAAGAGTGATTACAATGGCTTCTATCTTATTTTTATCTGGCGCCGTGTCACCTCCTGGTGACGATGGTCATACCACTATTGGGTCCTTTCACCCAAGTAGTGATGATTATCACTGTTAGGATTTATTAGCCTAGCCGTGAGAAATTAGTAATGTGCACAATACCCCACTAGCCAGTGATTCAAGATAACCACTACTTAATCCCTGTAATTATAACTTTGAAAATAATTGGAGTATTGTAAAACACTTTTGATAAAAAGAGAATGACTCACATTGCAGATTTAAACGGGCAGAGTTTAGCCTACTGATTAGCCTTGTAACCTAAATTAAATGACAATGCACACGAACTAGGTCAGTAACTTAAATCAACATTTACGATAACCCACGAGATTAAAACCCTCACGACGAATGACAAAGTGCGATACTTAAACATTCATCGAATTCACGACGAATGACAAAATATAACCCGAGTTTGAGCAACACTTAAGCATTCATCGGATAGTTTCAATCGATCGGACATTGAATCGTAGCAGCGATCGAGTTAATACCCTGTGTCGTAGCAGCGCCTCCCTAATGGAAATTCGAATTTAGGCAGCTTTCTTCGTGTTTTTGATTGAAATTTTCGACACCACTGAACTGCTCATGATTGGATCTATTTATAGCTGAAAAATGGGGTTCACGCGGCCCACGTAAACCCCCTCTTAAACTGACGCGGCCCGCGAGGGCCACCTAGTCGTAGACTAGGGCTAGCGTGTCACACCTAGGTCTGCCACGTGGCCTTTTCGCTGTTCCGGAGATTTCAAGAGCTGTAGCGGCCCGCGTAAGCCTAGGCTTACCCTTACGCGGCCCGCGTGAAGACCAATTTTCACATTTTCTTGATTTTTCATGCACGTTAGGGTTTCAGGGGTCCGGGATTTCACTTACGGGTCGTTTTGGGATATTTTTGCAAGTCCTTACAATATTCCTACGATTGTAATTCCCAGAACAGAATTCTTGTGTAAGCCTTTGGGTTAGGTTTTTCCTCTGATCTTCTTCTCTAGTACGGATTATATCATCTGTCAAGGTATTTGCTAGTTCTACAGCTTCTTCTATAGTTTGTGGTCTAGCTGCCTTGACTACGTGTCTAATCTCTCCAATTAATCCCCAGATGTAACGAGAGATTAATACTGGTTCAGGTGTTGCAAGGGTTGGTACTATTCTAGCATATTCAAAGAATGTAGTAGTATACCCCTTACTATCTACCCCGGTCATCCTAAGGTTCAGAAACTTATTAGCTATTTGTTCCTTTTCATTATGAGGGCAGAATTTCCTTTCTACCATATTTTTAAATTCTTCCCATTCCATGTTGTATATCTTATCACTTCCTCTTGACTGGAGGATAGTATTCCACCATTCTAAGGCTGAGTTTTTAAACAGATTTGAAGCAAACATTATTCTGTCTTCTTCAGCACACTTGCTTATTTTTAGAACAGCCTCAGTTTTCTCTATCCAGTGTAGGGCTGCAATGGGTCCTTCATTGCCCGAGAATTCTATTGGTTTGCAAGAACATAATTCTTTGTAAGAACAACCATAAGGCATGGTTCTTCTTCTTTTGGGAATGGGCACCTGAAGTACGGGTCCATTGTTCATGCTGTTTTCTGGTTCAATTGGTCGCTTACTGCTATGTTTACTTTTATTATTCGCTTCTTGAACCGTTTGAATAATAAATGGCATTGCATCTATAATTCCTTGTGCCACTATGTGTTGAACGACACTATTATCCACTTGGTTTCCATTGTTATTTATGCTCGGATTCTCATTAACCACGTTAATGTTACGCTGGTTATCATTATTCAGATTTCCTTGATTTCCTTCGTCGGCCATCTGAATTTTAAACATTTACCCCGTATTAATATCACAAAATAATATTTAATATAGTCAATCACATGACACGCATTTTTTTCCAAAAGCGTCGATCATTGCGACTTTACTCTATTAATCTATTATGCATCTATTACACACCAGTACTAAAATAAAAATTACAATACCAACTGAAATAAAATTACACTAATAGTAGTAGGCATCCGTACACACATATTTTTATTTTATTATTTTATTATTATTATCACTACTACCGTTTCCTCCATTATATTACGGATATGGATTCATCCAAAAATCCATATTGCGCTCGTCGTATTTTCATACGAGTCGCTCTCCCACCTGTCTCATTCGTTCACTACTCTCTAGAATTTCCTCACCAAAAGTCCTAAGTTTTTGTATGTTTTCTGCACTCATTGGGGGTGCAGGTTCTAGGACTGGGTTCGGAATCTGGGGTGCAGGTTCCTGGTATGGGGGTGTAGGTGCCTGGAATCGGTAAGGATATTCTAAAATCTCCCTAATGTATTCATCGTGGTAATAGGGATCTAAAGGATCCATACCTGGGTAGGCTCCTATGTTCTGCATGGGTGTGTCTTCATGTATTGGGTAACGTTGCACATAGTCCCTAACGTCATCCCACCAGGGATCGTAATTTGGGTCTAGAGGGTTTGGTGCTGGTACCCTAGGTATTTCCTCCGGATTGAAGTCATGCATTTCTACTTAGTTTTCAGGGTTTTCTATTTACATGGGTTGGTCAGGGATTGGTGGTTATGGTTGGGGTGCTATTATTTGTTCCAGATTAAGGTCAGCTGCAGTGGTGGCTAGGATATGGATATTGGCTATACCTATATTTATCATATCCTGGGCATAGGCATCAGTTTCTCTTTTAGCTGCTGCTAGCACTCTCTGTTCCTGTAACTTTTTCATACGTTTCCTACGTTCGTGTGCCCCTCGACTGAATCATCCCCTCTTTTTCTGAGGAAATGGCTCCTCGGACTGAGCCTTAAACACAAAGATTCCTTTTTCCGTATCAGCAGAGTACCCTGAGAGGGCAGGCTGAGAAGAGGAGGTGCCTTCGCTTTTAGGCGAACCAGACAATTGACGGTACGCGTCAGATGGTCCTTGGTCGCTCATACTGTAAACTAACAAATAGTCAAATAACACATAACAATAAATACAGTTATGCACGTATTTCCGTAATTTATTTCCTAGCAGATTGAATTTTGATGTCAGCAGAACACTTCTGTGGCTGAATCAGTGGCTTAGCTCTGATACCACCTTCTGTCACAACCCCCGATCCCTAATCCATAAGAATGGGCGGCCGCGAGCCAGTTTCGGTGGTATCGCGTATTGTCTAATTTGGCAGCGGAAATTTTCATCAGGACCGTAGTTAGGAAACATTGATCAGAGTAAAATACCACATTTTCATAATATTAAACAAATGGGTTAAAACCCAAGTTCGTAAGTACACACGTTTTCATAGGAATAAATCCTGTTTTATTAATAAAAACATCTATTTTATTTTAGGTAACTTTATTGCCACTTTTCCAAGCCTTCAGTGCTGTCCAGCTGGCTTCTATTTGGCTTTCACAGTTTGTTACCTGAAACGCGTTTTAAAAATATTTGTCAGTGGTAAATACTGGTGAGTGAATCCGAGTTTAATCAAGTTTAAATAAAAACCATTGTACAGTATTGAGGGCGATCTCGCAATTACATTTGTTTCCAAGTTATAACAATTAACATCCATGGTACTGTCAGACCTGACTTGTGGAAATGTTACTCCTTGACCAGGTGGTAACAAATTTTGTATACAAAACCCCAACATACTCATGATAATTGTATTCTTACAAATACTCAATAACTGCTTAATATACATTTAATTGTATGAGGTTTTGTAAAAATAGTTAACAAAAGGTTTACAAAAAACGGATCAACTCACATTGATGTCTTAGATTTTCCGTAAGGGTTTCCTGGTGACAATCTAAAAATTACACAAATGCACACGTGTTAGTATAATAATCCATTTTAACATTAGCAATACCCTCCCCGAGACGGCATTCCAATGACTACGTCGGGCAGAACCACGACAGTCATTACAGAACCCTAGATCAATCGGGCAGCGTATCTAATACGTATCCAGGGGGTATAATACTTACAACGGAGCAGAACTTCGCTAATTCAGGGGTATAATACCCGTATAATAATCCTACTATTCAGATTTTGAGAAAAAGAAACGATTTTTGAACGATTTCGACTGAGATCCGATGGCTCCTTTATATAGGGTCTCACTTCAGCTTTTACGCGGCCCGCGTTAGACCTGGTCAACGTTGTAGCTTAGCTGGGTCAGCGACTAGACCTGCCGGGTGTTGGGCCACGTGGCCACACCAGGCTGCGCCACCTTTTAAGTTAACGCGGCCCGTGTAAGGGTTAAAGGTCATTTACGCGGCCCGCCTAAAAACCAAAAAATCAGATTTTTAATTATTTTAATAATATTTAATGTATTTGGGGCTCGTTTTCACGTATGTGGTGTATTTTGGGACATATTGGGATATTT